>JAVFBZ010108782.1:14276-24954 GCA_032466195.1 Katharina tunicata | reverse complement strand
TCAAAATAATTACGAGCTGATTTCAACATGGCACTAGTTGCAAAGAAGTTATCAAGATATTTCCCGAGTGCCGATGTTCTAGTCCAGTCTGCTGCTTACAAAATAGGATCAGACAATTTAGCCCTATAGCTGCACTTTCACTCGGTACTCTAGCACTATGTGCTATAATTTTTAAATTGAGAAGGTTTTAATTTTTGTTTAATTGTCCATACTATTCGTTTGTTAAGTCAAAAAAATTAGTTTTGAAGTAAATGATCTATTGAAGGGTATATTAAAAACTAAAAAGTATAAAAGTTATTAACGTTGTACTATTAAGCTTATATGATTTTGTCGATCGAACATTGAGATAATAAATTCAACAGGATGTGTTTATTTATTTGTCTGATGCCGTGCAAAGAATATTTTACTAAATTTATATTTTGCTGAATACTGTATGACAATAGTAAGTATATTGGTATTGTGGAAATCGTGAGCAGTGGAGTAGCTTTTCATAACTGTGTAAAAAATAATATTCCACCATAGAATATGTGAAAAGAAACAGTCGTTCTGGGTGATTTGAAGCTATCCGCACAGAACATGCATATGTGTTAAGGATTCGCTACTCACAAACCCCAGTAAAGTAAGGCCCCGTATAAGTAATGGGCAGTGAAGTATATGCACAATTTGAAACCTTTAGCCAATATAGCTGTAGACCTGCATAAATATGTGGTCCTATTACTCCAAATTCGGCAGAAAGGAAAGTTAAAAGGTTTTACACCCTTTTATGTCAAAAAACTATTTTTTATTCGGTTTAATTCATTCGGATTAATAGAGCGTTTCTGCATTTCTACGGATTCTATTCTACTAACATTCGGGTATAGTAGGCCTACGTTTAGCCTATTTGTACCAAACCCAAACTTGTCTTCAGTTCTCCCCGTCCCATTGAATTGTATACCCTCAAGAGCTCACGTGTCGGAGGTTTTACTACTACACCACTACACAACCGTATAAATATATGGAAAAATATAGAAAAATTGGCAAAGATTTGAACCTGGGAATGGTTAAATACGTCCGGTTAGGGACCACACTGTTTGCGCTGACTGCATGGCCTGCAGTTATAATTCCTGACAGAATTTAAACAATTAAGTTATCAATAGACTCAATTTCGCTATATATACGGTAATTATAGGCCTAAACATTATATATTTTGCATAAAGAATTAAATATATTTTGGTTTAGTAATTTCACATTTTTTAAAACAGATCGGTTATCGGAATTGTTGGTTATGGAATTAAACTATTTCATTTTGGCATCTCTAGTGGAAAAAAAATACCCTCAGTAAATTTGTGAAAAACTTACCAAAGTTTTTTAAAATCCAACAAAATGTGAAGAGACGAAAAAGTCAATACCGTGTATAATAGTTTATCGCCCTTTTAGGTTTTAAGTTAAAACGTTTTTTTTTGTTGTTGTTGTATAAGCCTAGTAGCCTATTATATGTAGGCCTAATATTCAACATTTGATAGGAAAATATTGGTTTTGACCAACTGGTCAGTTAATTATTACGTTTAAGGGAAACAAACTGGATTGTATGAATAATTCATGCATCCTTAAAAAAAAATTCGTTTGAAAAATGAAAGAATCCATAGATTTATTGTCTTTTGTACACGGAACGTTATTTGATTATGGTAGCCAGTCACGGCTACCTGGATTTATTGTATGTGTTGGATAGTAAAACAAATATGTTATCAAAAATTAACCATTTTGCGTATTTATTATGTTCTTGACAGACACACAATCGAGAAAAACAAATTAGAAGAAAAGTAAAGAAATCGATTTTATTTTTAAAAAAAATTGTCCCTATACCTGATTTTATTATATTTTTGCCAAGAGTAATCACACTGGCACATGGATATCGACTAATTAAAGCGGATAAATTATCTTATGTTCTAGATCAATTCTCAGAGACAAGTTTCTTGATAGACTGATTTTATTATATTTTTATAACGACTAATCACAGTATTATAGATATACACAGGTTCTGAAACAGAAGGTATATAAATTAAGCTTCTAAGACTTTAATTGACGACAGACACTTTAAATTGTAATGGAGTAACGGTGGATCCTGTCATATAATCAAACTCTACTATCATATCCCATGTGCAGTTCGCAGTTGTGCAGCCTAAACATAATTGGTGTTTTGTACAACAGCATATTTTGAGTTCCGAAGGAAAATGTATTTCTATTCTGGTAGGCATGGACCTATCTTCCGGTACTCGCTACAAAGGGAGGCAACTCTGCAGCATGACCGGCATGATTCAGTACCACAAACAAAACCCAGAACAAACAACGTCTATTTCCTTATACATATATACGTTTCCCTTATTTTAACACTTCCCCATTTATTTACCAACTGAAATACCTCCCGTATATGTTATCTTTATTCTTACCTGTATTTTGTGTACCCCTCCCAGGTGAGGATAAAAAAATACTGGATACTGATTGGTCACTTTCTAATATATGTTATTCCGGATTAAACATGGCGGAAGCTTAGGGTTGACAGTGCGACTTTTCTCATTTCGTTCTTGATAGTTCGGCTTACATTTTAGTTCAATAACTCAAATCAAAGGTTGGGTTTTAATTAATTGGCTCAGAGTTCGGAGAGAGTTTTTATTATCTACCCAAGTGTGAATTAACTGTGCGACAAAATTAGCTTCTAATCGGGTTGAGAAAATGGCTCGAATTTTACTGTTCGCTTTGCTGGCTGTTGGTGTATGTGCGTCAGAGTTAAACCCCGATTTTGGAATTTTGTCGCCGCCTCCCATGTGTCACTGTAGCTCGTTTGCTTCATGTCAAAGAAAAGTTTTTGCACCCTCTGATCCCAAAGACAAACAGGTGAAAATATCATTTTGATTTAGTTGAATTAGAATATGTACAATGTATGTCATTGTGCAACGCCTATGAGGCTATGTCCTATTAATTTGGACTTGAAGCAGTATTAAATATATATATCCTAAACTATAGGTTATTGTAAGACAAGGTAAGAAAGGTTGATTTTAGTTAATGGCCAGATTAAACAAGATAACGACAGTATTAACTCTGTAGGCCCTAGGATCTACATTTATATGTTTTGTAAGCTTATTCCTTATTTTGGTTTACACAATTTCAGCCCTTCAACACTCTGTTATCAGTTCTACAACACTGTTATCAATGACAAAAGTGTCCTTTTCCACAGAGCTCAGGAGGGGCAAGCATCGTCACTCCCATCATTGACCTTTCGCTGTATTAAACTGCTCACCAGGTAGCCCGCGGAATCCGAAGCTCAATATGGGCACTCCTGTTTCTTGGACTACTCTAAAGATGTTTTAATAGGTAGTTTACATTGGCTCTGGACATCAATCGTAAAATGTCATAGCTGTCTTGTTCTGTGTTAAGGGCACCTGTCACATGCACACGCAAGCATAACTTCCGAAGCGTTTACACTGTATCATGTGAGCGCACTGACTGTAAACCATGGTAAGTTTGCTTGTCTGAGCTCCGCAGACTAAAGCTGTGCACTGTAGGAATAAATATATGTTCTATGATAACAGAGTGTTGGAAGACTGAAAATGCATGAAAAAAAAAAAGGACTGAGAAATAAGCTAAATGTACAGAGTGGTACTGACTTCACTTTCTTGATGTCGTGGAGGGCCGACCTTGACTGGCTTGAGCATTGGACTACTGAGGCCCCTTACTCTATCCGGAATAGGGTTGCTCCCCATTGACCTTAGGCATACAAGGGAGTTTGCAGGGTGGTTTTTACAAGGTTTCTTCTTTGTTTTCCATCATACTCCAGCAACACCAAGTTGTCCTATAAACTTGAGAGATACGTTGATTACAACGTTAAACACCAATCGAATTGTTTAAGTCGGCCGTTAGCTGAAAATAGCATAGGACATTTGATTTTGCTTCAAGTACATGTATGGTTGTCTGGTTGTCTTGTTTAAATTTCACCCTAACTGTCAATTAGGCTGGTTTCCTTCATCCATTCATTAGGTTGACATGCCATCGTTTGAGTGAAACATATATGTACTTGGTAAAACGATTAACCAAAATATATATATATGTACTTTACTTGGTAAAATGATTAACCCCAATCAAACAAACAGCTCTTCAGAGTCTATGGTAGCAATACATCTTTTAAAAAGCCACTGCTTGTAACTGATGAGAGTAATAACTGCTCCATTCTATTAAAAAAACAATTACAGTAATTCAGTATATAGGACGTGCATGGATTATAGATTAACTGATAATGTTACATTTTATTGATGTCATAGGTATAATCCGGTAATCTTTTAGGGTATGATATAAGCTTAGATGGTTTTATTATGTTTGTATGGCAAAAGTTACATGTACATTAGGAAGGTGATACAACTTGTCAGTCTTAACTTTCATGTCATTCCTGCAAAAGCTCTCTCTACATTTTTTTGAGAAACTGAGGCCACTTGCACAAAATGTCACAGGAGAACTAAATATTGTGCAAATAAAGTTTTGCCACTATAATCTATAGACGCAAATATATCATACAATATTGTATATGTCATCCAACAATTTTTATGAGAGCTGCTGCAGGGGCTGGCTGTTAAGCATGTTCAGGTTCAAGCCAGTACCTACATGTATGTATGAAGTAAAAGAACTCAAAATATAATAACAAAAAAACAGTGGTATTCAACGGCATTTATCCAATATAAATAATACATTTAATATTAATCAAACAGTTTCCTGAGAAACCCCCCGAAAATCACTCAACCATAAAAGCATAGTTCAAGAAATCCCATGTCTTGGGGAGAAATTTTGAAAAAAAATGCATGTGCCTTATGAGGAATTTGGAGATAAGTTTTTGAAATATTAACTCTTGAGCATGAGAAATTTTACAATATATGTAGAAGTGCTGAGATAGAACGAGAACATTTAATGACATTCTCAACCTCATTCAGTCATGTCAGTATTTTATGAATCTGTAGAATATAATACGTGTATCTATCCCAGTATGATGTGGATGAATTACTATTAACATAATACGCTATTATATTATACATTATTCATATGGAATTAAGATTTAACAGACAATATTTATGAAAACCTTAACTGGCATGTCTAGGGAGTTTTTAGTGTTAATATTGGGGGCCAAAATATCTCAAGCCCAGTCTATAAAAAGTTTTTTTTTTTATAAAACCTGCAACAGTTTTTGTAAGTCGAGACTAATTAATGAGAACGTTATTTATTCTTATAGTGTCTGTATAATTTAACATTTTACTGAAACTGTTTCATGCTTTTTTATTGTCAAATACGCTTTAAACAACAGATGTCTGAAATTTTTTAGACAGGAACCTGGAGAAACTTGTCTTAAACATCCCTTGATTACATGTATATATGAATGTGCTATTTATGAATTGTTCAAATTTAAATCCAGTTCGATTGATCTTTATGCATTTCCTTGTTCCTGTTTCCATTCCCAATCCCCTTTTTGACAGCTTACCCTAAATCCTTAAATGTGAGCCCTTTACCACGGTATACCACCTAAATAAGGCAATGTTATGCAAAGTCTAAGAATGTACATGTAGAAACATAATCTTTAAATTTTTAGATAGTTCATGAAAATAGAAGTTTACATTTTTTCATTTTATACATTCAATAAATTACTTAAAACTGGTGGTCAAACTTGTTGAGGACTTGTGGTCATAAGGTTTTCTACTTGGAATAAACAAAATTCTTAAAATGTATAACTTTATTTCATTGTCTTTGTACTTTTTATGTTTTTTTAATTTAAAATATTAATTTGAAACATTAACTACAGATTATTGTGATGTCCAGTGGGAAGAATTTGTATGAATATTTCCACTGGGATGTTATTTCCACTGTGTTGAGCGACGGCGGAGCTGATCTAGACCTCATGTGTTATACTCATATGAAAGAAAAACAATATGGATTTAAAGGTAATTAACACGTCAAGATATTTCAGATATATTAAGGGGTTTTTTTTAGTCAAGGGTTAGAAACAAAAATAAAAAAATATTATTATGTCAGCAATTATTTGTTGTGCACATTGATTGGTGAATATGGGCTTTTGGTACTACTACTTCTCCAGTTACAGTTTTCATTGCTTTTTGATAAGTTTTTTAAGGAAATCACTGTTAAACCAGTGGACCCAGGGCACTTAATGAGAATTATATAGCTGTCCTTAAGAAGTACAATTTCTCTTGTAATGTCTTGAAGGGGAGTGTTCTGTTGTTCCTCTGAACACATTCTAATTCTTTCAAAAAGATTCTAGTTTAATTGCGCAAAAATCAATGTATGTCACACACACACACAAACTACCCGAAGTTCTGAACATTTGCATTTTTATGAGCATACTTATAACTTATGTTTCAGTAAAATTAACTAATTTCATGGATATGAAGAATGGATCGGATTTACTTTGGATTGCTAACGTAGTGCGTGATGCTCGTAATATTTTTGCTGACTATATTGTGTTTGATCTGCTGGATGCCTTAAAGGAAGAAGGATTGAATGCTACGCACCTTGCTCACTTTGTACAGAAACTTGCTTTTTCGGTTCATGCCAATTCCTATGGATCCAAGGTAATACAAGGTCATTTTAAATCTAATTAGTAATTACAGACAGTGTTTTTAGCGGCTGTATGTGCAGTAGTGCCCTGGTGATCTGTGAGCTAAGGGTGTACGTCAGGCAGTTGATAAACTGTGGCGTCCTGTTTTTCCTCCTCTGAATGTGTTGTATTGTCTGAGTTTGTTGCCAGTGTACATGTAGTTCCTCTTGTGCCCTGGTGCTCTCTAAGCTAAGGGGCATCAGGAAGCCGATTTGTTTTGGTGCCCTTTTTTTTTGTCCTGTAAAATGTAAATGTATTGTGACGTCTTCTATGCTGCTGTTGTCCATTGGGGTGATTTCCTTCACCCGTTGGGCGGGCACATCATCATAAAAGTGAAATTACCTTAAGTATGGCCTTAAACATCAATCAATCAATCTTCTGCCCACTGGGCTGGCAGGCCTTCCTATAAGTGGAAGGTGTTTTGTAGTGTTAATATCACATTGTATCTTCTAACACCATGTGTTATGTGTACTGGGATTGTTTTGTGTCTTTTTTTCTGTTGCCTTTGTCAGTCAAGGGAGGTAACCAAAAATCACCCGTTGTCTTTCACTTAACAATGCTCTCGTCACTCTGTAGCTGTCATCTAAGTCTTTGAGATCAGTATTTTGATGTATACTCCTATGTTCCCGACAGTTGATGTGCCTACTTCCCTGGAAGCCTGAGATGCTGGGTGGAGATGACACAACACACAGACTTGTCCTGAATAGTTTGCTTGCCTACTGTGATAAGTTCATCAGTGGGTCTCCTAGTTACCTGTCCCAGAAGGAGGGTTGTAAAGCCAGAGCCACAGTTCCTCTAACTAAACTTGTATATGGTATGTAACCGTATGTTTATCTCTTCTCTTGCCACAACATTTAATTACAACAAGTTTTGCTTTTGATAGATAGCCTTTATCCTCCAAATCAGAATTTACAGCTACACAATTGATTTGTTGCATTGAACTTGTAGGCTCTAATTTGATTTTACTGAGGCTGTCGAATCAAGTAGTTTGGGTTACGCCATAATTATTATATGAAATTTGTGAGAACATTTTATGTAATTGTAACAAGGGGAGTTAATTCAAACCTTGATCACCTATTCACAGATGGCGCCACTGTACATTCTGGTAATAGATGCTCTGTCCGCCAAGGGTTCTAATGTAGAGTAGCCTGGAATAAAACTCTTGGTTAGGAAATATGCCCTCTGCACAAGTAATGGCTATGTACCTATCATACAAGGCTACTTGGCTACTACTCTTGTCTACAACTTCAAACGCACACAAAAATCTGGACTATTACCAAACACCAATGTCATGAATAAAGACTTGGTCAGTTGGGTAAACATCAGTCAATTTTGCAGAAGTATTTAATTCATATTATATACATGTATTTGTATGTTATGAATACACCTTCTGATAGGTTCATTCATGATCATGTGATGAATATGTATCACAGCTTCATGAATGCATGTCATACAGAAAGAGTGACTAATTAGCTGCTGAGTAATATGCAGCTGGATTCTGTGGAAAAACTCAAGTGTGTATTTCAGTTTCTGAAAATAGCTCGGAATATCCTAACGGGTACATGTACATTTTTTAAATGAGCAGTGTCACAACATACAAATGGCGTCTACAGGAGTAGAGATAAAGCTGCAAGACAGTGAAATTGTTTTGATTGTTTTCGTATTAACTTATTCATGTATAAGAAAACAGACTTTTTACAAGTTGATTATGCTAATGATGCTGTCAATATTTTTCTTTTGGGTCAATATCACAGCATAATCACCTTGTAAAGCCTCCTAATATGTCTTATATTATCAATGTTTGATTTTTTCCCTTCTATTTTAGGGGTTGATGAATATCTGACTCAGGGTATACCTACCAAGTCATTCTTCATGGGGGTACCGTGGCATGGATTTGACTATACCTGTGACAACTACAATAACACGGTTAGGCCTTTTCATGTTTGATTAAAAATTATACTGTGAAACTTGTCTAAATTTAAACCTCAGTGGGTCTAAAGTGACATCGTTGCTTGTCTCAGTTTGTATCTTTCATTGTTAATAAAAAGTTGATTTTTAAGATTCAAAGAATCACATCGGTTAAGTAAATATTTTTTGGTGGATTGATTGATTGGGGTTTTACACCATACTGACATGGTTATTTCACTCATTTGAAGGCATGTCACCATTCGGTGAAGAAAACCATTGTTAACAATGCTGGCAATTTTTTGGAGGTAACCTGTGTCTAATAATTTGGGATAATGTACCACTGTGTTGCAATGCTCTTTCTATCAATGAAGCTCTGCGGATACATTGTTAGACACCAATCAAATATATCTATCAATCAATTAAACATTTCAATTATCACAGTTGGCTGTCTAGGGATTATTACCCTGGAGCTCTAGGACAATAACTTATTGTAGTGCCAATTGAACGTAACAAAAATCAACTTTCTGCTAACACTTTATCAGACTTAGATTTATATAGAAATGTAAGATGATCAGGGCCACCATCTTTGTATACTTGGGAAAAATCTGATATGTGATTACCAGTCAAAGAAAATATCATCAAAAAGGCTTAATATAAAATCATTTTTACTACAAGATTTACCTTTAAGCAAATTATTTTTATGAAATTAATTTACAAAAGGTAATCAAGTCTAAATTGTTAACATTACTCTTTTATTTGCCTCACACAGACAAATATTTGTACTCTGAAAACAACCACGGGAAATGATACGGACCCGGTATGTGAATACGAGTCTTCTCGAGTAAAAATAGGTTTGGGTAAAATGAGGAAACTATGGCCAGAACCCTTAGAAAGTGTCAACAACCATGCGTGGGAGAGGTATTCCATGGCACCATATTTCACCTACAAAGTAAGTAAATATGATCAAGTGTATCTTCCCTGTTTTGGTATGTTCTTTTGGAAATATTCAATAAATTAAAAAAAAAATGTGTCTAAAAAAGAGTTTTAGATTTCTTTAATTTTGAAAAGATATCTGAACAGACTGTAGTAAAAAATGAACCTGATGCAGGTTATTATAGTTACATTTCTTTTGCACACCGCCTCTGACTAGATACGTTTTAAAGTTAAGAAATAAGAGCAAAATAAATTATTTGATATTTAAACCTATAAGTTTGTCATTTCAGTTAAATTTTTGAAAAACTTTTTGGGGATAAACTTCACAAAACACCATGTTGTAACAATATTTGAAACAATCTGAATGGTATGTGACCCGACCCTCAGGGACACAAGAAACAGTGGAAAGTTGTGAAAGTCTTGTGTGTAAATGTGTTAATTATTATGTATTGAATAGTCATCAATTTGTTTGTTATAGGACAAGACTGCTGAGAGGACCCACCAGGTGTGGTTTGAGGACCTTCATAGTTTAAAAATGAAATATTTCCTCTCCAAAGATCTGGATATGGGAGGTGAGTTATCTACCTTTTGGGATAATGGGGGAGGTGTGCAAAGAAAGTCAAGCAATTTTCAACCAGATTAACGTTTTGTAACGGTATTAGAAACTATTTATATTGATAATTTCTTTGAAAGGTGTTGTTGTATGGTACGCTGATGATCTTCTTGATGACAAGGATGCAATGAGCAACATGTATAATAGTATGATTTGGAATTTGATGAGAGATGCGATGTTCAAACCACACAGGAGTAGCTTTTATGGTGAACAGCTGAGATCTTTCCCTTGTAAGTATATTTTTTAATAAATCCTTACTGTTCAGTTCTGTTCCTGTGGATACAACCAAAATGATTTTGGCTAAGTTGCTGCTCATTTTGGTGCCAGGTGATTGGCGAGAAATTGCTTTGAAATAGTGCTGTGACAGGCAAAGGGTATCAGTAAGCTCATATGTTCTGGTGTCCTGTTCCTGTGACAGGTAAAGGGCATCAGTCTGTCAGTAAGCTCATATGTTCTGGTGTCCTGTTCCTGTGACAGGTAAAGGGTATCAGTAAGCTCATATATTCTGGTGTGCTGTTCCTGTGACAGGTAAAGGGTATCAGTCTGTCAGTAAGCTCATATGTTCTGGTGTCCTGTTCCTGTGACAGGTAAAGGGTATCAGT
>JAVFBZ010108782.1:0-14176 GCA_032466195.1 Katharina tunicata | reverse complement strand
AGCTCATATGTTCTGGTGTCCTGTTCCTGTGACAGGTAAAGGGTATCAGTAAGCTCATATGTTCTGGTGTCCTGTTCCTGTGACAGGTAAAGGGTATCAGTAAGCTCATATGTTCTGGTGTCCTGTTCCTGTGACAGGTAAAGGGTATCAGTAAGCTCATATGTTCTGGTGTCCTGTTCCTGTGACAGGTAAAGGGTATCAGTAAGCTCATATGTTCTGGTGTCCTGTTCTTTATCCTGTACTTGTCCTGTTTGATCGTTTAAGCTAGTGATTATGAGGTGGTTTCCTTCACACCTTGGCATGAAAGGCCATCATATGAGGGAAATAGTCTTAAGTACACCAATACACTCTAATCAATCAAAAAATCTCAATTAAGCAAATTGTCATGTTTAAGTATTGCTTTCAGTTAGCGTCTATACAGAAAGTCCCTACAGGTGTATTTACATGTAGCTGAAATACCATGCTAAATATAATCAGGAGCCTCTTTTTCTCAGGGAGTCCTTTGGTCTTAAGAGATTAAAAGATTTGATCTGTTTCTGCTCCATTTTCCACCAAACATGAGAAAAGCAAGGGTAACAAAATAGTATATTTCCATGTGAACTAAGTTAAAGCCAAAATAAAGCTTAACAATATACAACTATGAATCAATTTCTATTTTCTTTCCTTTCAGCCAAGATGGCCGGTGTTGGAGTAGGCTGCATGCTGTTGGGCACAGTGCTAGGGTTTGTGATTGGGGCAGTGATCTGCAGCAAACGAAGGGCAGGTGTTACCCTCAGGCCGCCCTTCATCAAGGATCAGCCCTTGGAATACCATGATGACGATGCCAGGATGTAATCTCCCGCCGAAAAACTGCTATTGGTGACTTTGTTAACCTAAGGATCGCTTAAAACAAATTTTTTTGATTAAAGAAAATTGCTGTGTGTTAAAGATAGATTATAATTCCAAATTTCACTTGGGGAATTACTTTGTAACATTCTGGCCATACAGGTAAGGTCTATGAAATAAATATGTTTTAGAACAACATTTGTATTTGATCTGTCAGTAGAACTGCTTGCTACTTAGTCTCACAATGCACATGTGTATAGACATGATTGATCAAGTAATTAATTATAAATGCTCGTATTTCTGATCGAATTTAAATATAAAGTGGTCCAAAATAGCTTTGCGATTTCCATTTTTGCTGTATTTAGGATAATGTTATATTTAGACATTTCGTTTAGAACACTTATATGTTAAAACTGTGGCAGTGGCCTTTTTTTTTTTTTATATTTTTCCATTTTTAAGTAAAATATATTTTATCTTCAATTCAACATTAAATCTGAAAAATGTAAGCTCCAGAGTGTGGCCATAAAGGAATATCATTAGCTGGTATACACTTATATATGTGTATTTATTTGTATAAAATCTTTGTGAAAAGCAAGTGTTAAGAAATCACACATATTAGTTTTATTAGATTTGCTGCTATATAATGTGTATTTGCAACAACAAAAAGGTATACTAAATTGCTTTGATTGGTATTTGTATCTCCTCAACATACAGTTATTCATTTTTCATTCGATCAGACACAAGATCCAACTTCTGTGATACAGGAACACTTAGTCAGTTACATGTAGCTTCAATGTTATCATCGTTTTCTGCTGTTGTCATTTCACAGTCCCCAAACATTGCAGACAAATTTTACAAACAAAATTTGCAGATAATTTTAAATCTCCTTAAACAGAGGTATATCTGTATAAAGTAGTCTGAACTAATAACAGAGCTTATTTTTTTATAACATTTCCCCTAATTTCGTTAAATAGAAGAACTTTTCCATGATGTACTGCCTAATCTCAAAAGTGAAAGTACTGATGAACATTTTGAGTCAGTGAAAAACGGGAGGCATTTTATGTTTAAAGGTCCATAGATAACCTTTTATGCGTTAAAGGAATGTTAGGGATTTTATATTAATATGGCATACATGTACCTATTGTGGGCTAGACCTGGTCATGAACACTTAGAATGTAAAGATGTTTTGTAATACTGCAAACAAAATTGAAGTGAGACACAGACATTGGTAATTTGCCCTGCTAAAATTGTTACAAAGTGCCTTACTTGCCACCTACTGTGTCAGATCGGCAGCTTTCTTCTGTAAAGTTGTCAACCCATAAGGAATGCCTGATGGTACAGTATTGTGCCCATTTTGCAGAAGTTAACAGCCAAGCTATCTGTCTTAACGGTCACCTTGAAGCTGACTTATTGTCAGATGTTAACCTCTACATTAGTAACTTTGTGACACTTTAACTTAACTGGTTGTAAATTATTGATTGTAAGATATATAATGTCTGTCCCAAAAACTATTAAAAAATGTGTGGTATTGCCTTTTTCAAAGGGATTTTTGCTTTCACCAAATGCATGTATTTTTGTATGGTACACTGTCGGAGGCAATTCAAACCTCCTTTTTTATGTATCAAATTTTGCAAGTGATTTTTTTGAAGTGTTAAGTCTGTTTAAAAATACATCTTGTCATCTCTAAAGATTTTTTTCTCTCAATTTTTTTGTTTTATAAGTTTTTAAGTCTGTGGTAGAAATGGAAATGTATTTTATGTTCAACCAATTTATATTTATTCCTGAAAATTCTATACATTCCTGCCCTGTATACATCAGAATATATTATTGAATGTAAATGTGGTGATCCCTTATTGTTTTATATTATGTATTCTATTACACTTTTAGTTCACCTTATATCTATCTATATACACATCTAAGCAAGGAGGGAGATCTTGCTAGTTTCTATGATAAGAGATCTATACAGGTTGTCATTCTTTTATAGTCTCTGTAGAGTGTTGACCCTGTATTTGGTCTGCTTTTGATTCCTGTGAATACTTGCAAATAACTTTTCTCAACCTTCATCATATATATCGGAGCAGCTTAAATATTAACCGTCCACAGCTGTTTGTACTTTGTCCATACTGTGTGCAAGGAGTCATTTTGGAACTCTCTATTTTTAATTTTTCACCTGTAAAAAGATTTGTTCAAAGTGTATAAAATTATTAAAGTTTTGTTTTCAAATCTGGTTTAAAGAGCTCTGATTTACAATTCCTGAATGTTGTTGGTAAGAAAAAAATAAATAAATGAAAAACTGCACTTTATTGTATTGTAATGTGATGTGATGCTGTTTTGTCGAGGAGATTGTGAATTGACCATGTATTTTTAACATTGTTGGACTTTTTGTTTTTTGCAAATGATTAAACTATAAAATCAGTAAAAGTTAAGGTGAAACAGAGCTTTTTAAAAAATATAACAAAAAACCTGCCATTAGAATACATCTTAAATCAGAAGAAAATTTGCGACAGCCAATAAGAGGGCTTGTGTGCATTCTAAACTGTTTTGTTAAAATGTACTATGTAGTGAAGTGCTTTCTACTATAATGTTTGTAATCAGCACTGTTCAGATTTTCAGTAATGTCGTACTAAGTTACTGTTTGTTACATGGGCTGAATTTGGCTTGTTACATTATCCAAGTCAAATTCCCTGAGCACCGCGTTAAACTCATATCAATCAATCAATCAATCAATTATATGTTACTGTTTCACGATGATTATGTTTAGTATAAACGCTAATACATCTTAGAGGATGCTTTTATACAGACCCAGCCAACCAGTGCCTTCTGTTGTGTGTGTTTTTAACAACAAAAATGTGAAACTGTGTAATCTAAATGCTTTCATTTTACGGTGTAGTGTAGTTTGTAGATCTTGTTGACGCCAGCAAAGCGAGCAAATTTGTAACCCCCGCAAGCCTAACGCCGCTTCAATGCTACTCGTATAGCATTTGCATTGACATTATTTCACTTGGGGCTTTTTACCCGTATAGATAATTGCATGTACTAGTTATCCTATATGTTTATTAAGAAACGGCCTTTCTTGTTCCTTGGTCGAATAATTGTCATTGAGAATAGATATAAATTTACTCATGTTTTATCAAATATAGTATGCCTAAGATGACAATATGGTAATTGTTTATTAATCTGATTCAACATTCCGGCGAAATTTGTATTTTTGTAATGCACTAAAAATAATTTCACGAATTAGATTTTTGTTTATCTGCAGAAGGTATGTCTATTATGAGTTTCATTTACATTGCAAGTGATCGGATTCTCATTTTTCTTGTGTGAAGTTAGAAATAGGACATATATATGTGGTTTAGTTAAGTCATTTTAAAATCATCAAGTCAGCTGAAAAGTATCCAACGGTGTTTTTGTGGACAAGCTAGTGCTGCAGTATTGTACACTCGTACATGCATTTCAACGGACACCATACACCAGGTCTGTTCTAAAGCTTCTTGTATCTTCCATTGAGTCAAGTGACAGTAAGTTTATGTTATAAAGCTTAGTTGAACTCATTCAGCCCTCGACTGGATCTAACACACACATTTAGGTTTTCATCGTATTTCAAATTAAGCTGTTTGATGACGGTCGGTGGTGAATATTGATCAATACCTTTACGAAGCAGCAATTTTCACAAAATGTCATACGATAAGAAAACTCCATACGATATAATTACCTCACGTTGGACTCGACGAAACGTATCTTAGTTGATAACGTTTGAAGTTGTATGAAGTTGTGTGAAACTGGCTTCAGGCGTTAAACGTTTTAAACGGTTTGTAAAATTAACAGCTTCCAACAAGATGGCATTACTGAGTGTTCGGAAACTCTATCTTCGAAAGTAAGGACATATGAACGAAGTCATCTATCGACTAACAGCAGTACGTTATATTTTGTCTACAATTTAAACCTGTGAAATAGTTTGTTCTAACCACGTCTCTTATATTTAAACAGAATTTCTTTTTATTACTATAAGTAACCAAACTAGCTTTACGTTTGCTCAATTATATGAACATTTTGTATCTGCCCGCTTTAATAAAGAATGAACTTGTAAATACAACTAAAGTCTTGTGAACTTACCTACATATAGGTTGTCTTTAGCCCAATGAGGTCGTATTGCCCATGTCTAATGTACCTGGTGGTGCCTCGTGCAGGTTGAAAACAAAATGGCTTCAACACTATTGGCCAATTTCAACCAAAGTAAACATAAGTGTTTATTTGGGTGGCTATAAACTTTTGTTCATGGCATTTGGCTTTCATGGTACAAGAGCTACACCACTGATCTGGCTAAAACTATAGCATTTTAAAGGTATTACTATAATTATAGCCCTTTGATGGCTAAGTCGGTTGTACAGTTGGAGTGCTGAACCCACTCCAATGCACTGTATCGTGGTATTTTAAGTATTGTGTCGTCATTTTTTGCTACTTGTTTGCGCGTTGTTTCCTTCATTCATTTGTATTTAGTGAAAAAAGTGTGACGAAAAAAAATCCAATCAAGAATCTATATAAGGATCATACCCGGTCCTAATTATTTATGTGCAGAAGCTGATAGCGGTAAACTTCACATATATATGAATATTATAAGGTCTGATTCTACGGCCTTACATGTCCATACCCGCTCCTACATTTCCAAAATTATGTTCACTTAAATTTGGTACATCTCCCAATTAGTAAGGTTACGCGTTACCGGAGATATACACAAGCTTCATACACGTAAAGGTGAAATGCCTGATCAGATCTGTGTCCGCAGAGCTTGGCTGAAGGACAACTGAGTATCCATATACGTAGAGAAGGTCAGAATTACTTCGTTTGCACAACTGTTATAGGAATGTTATACACGGGTCAAGCGTATAGAATGCTCCGAATGACGTACATAGCTGTAGTATGAAATCTATACTATATCTCTGCAGATTAGAATTACCGGCTGGGAGATCCCAATAAACCTGATGGGTATATAATATCGCTGTAAGTAGCTTCTTGTGTTTTGTTTAGGCAGTTCGCAGTTTTCATACCGTGTAAGACATTTTGTATAGGACGGAATATCTTTTCCCATCAGTTTAACGTAATGTTATAAACCAGTGAGGATCATTTTAGGGACCAAAAGAACATCTGATCTGGCAGATTTCTCTAAACGTGCGCCATTTCCAGTTACGCAAAAACACAGCGGCTGTCCTAACTTTTAGATGAAGAGCAACAGGTGCACATTGACAGTACCTATAGAATGTAATCAGGGTGTATATTCACAGCTGGGAAAAGTGAAGCACCAGCTGATATTATTAACCACTAATAAAATTTGTGCCACATTTTGTTGAAATTTGACGTTTTAGTAAAATCAATGGACCGAACACAACATACTGATGGACAATATCCAATTTGCACGTGCAATGCAAGTCACGGGAGGCCTAAATCCAGTTTATCTTAGTGCGCTATCTTAGCTTTTAACGTGTTATCAGGAGACATTGGTACAGCTTCATGGCACGAAGAAGACTCGGCGAGCGAGAAAGACGGAGACTAACGTCTGAATGATAAAAGCTTGATGGTCGTGTTAGGTCATCATTGATTGGCAAATGGATCTTCAGTATAATGTGTTTACCAGACTTCGACGACAAATATCAAGTAACGGATGATATGATGGATTTCCCAAAAGTGAGATACATTATGTCATCAATGGCGTTCCAGGCTATAGTTTTTTACTTTGTATCTAAGGCCGCGGTTGCCTTACTGACTGTCTGTGAAATAACTTTCTCGTGAGCGAATCACAGTTTGTATGAAGCCCAGAATAGAAACAACTAAAAGTGAGTTTTGATTGGTTAAAAAAATTGTCATCCTCGGGTGTAACAAAAGGGTTTGTATATATGATAGCCGTGGATTCATGAGCGAAAGTACTGTGCCGGAAGTGGAACTTATACGTAGGCCGGTCTCTAAATAACCGTTCGGAATCGCCTGAATAAGGCTGGATATCTCACCAAGAGACCAATTAAACGTCCCGTTCCTCACCCAGGCTCAAAACCAAGTAATATCTGCCTAGTGTCTCGCTCGTCAATATCATAACTTGACCAACTGCCGGAAGATTCAGTGGTCCGATGAAACTAGTTTTTGTGGGCACATCTTCAAGACAGGAACTAACTGAATTAAACATCAACCACGATGACGTCATTGGCACCTACACATACCCCGGGTCAATATCTAAAACACACCCCCACTCTTGTGCTGGAAACATTAATCATTTTCTTTCCATTTTTGATCACTAGAGTAATACCATTCGTCCGTTTGCTAACATTAACAAACATGGACACGCATATATCTCTTGGTAATACATATTACTCTTGTTAAACTGCACAATGTGAAACTGACACTTTTAGTACTTATTCCGATGATAAAAACAATTGTTTGAAGAGTAAATCACAGTCCTAACGTTTAATGCATTCATTATAGGATCCATCCTTGACGACTATAAAGTCCTGAGCGCCTTATGTTCATGAGTCAGTAGTGAATAACGTGTGATACACAGCCCACGAAAGCTGGGGATGAGTCGCTCAAACCTACACATTACCGTCAGGTGATTCATTTGTTTTATCTTTCAACGTCTTCCCTGAGCTATTTTTACATAATGGCACATGTAAAATTTGGCAACTTCCCGAAAAAAGTTCACATACACATGTATATATATGAGTTTGGTTGAACATCCTCTGCACTTAATAGTTATATAATACGGTAAATGTAATATGTTTTACATCCGGGATAGGGCTCCATTATAGAAACAATATCCCAGATTGTAAAAGATAAGAAAAATGTGACATAAACTAAAGGAACGAAAACATTTGCTAGTTGACACCAACGTGTGATTTTGATGCGCCCCCAGCAAACACCTTAAATGAAAGAACGTGGAGTAAAGAACAAAGAATGAATAACACATAACACATAGATATTATCTACCTCAACAGTTCCAGAAACATCAGTAGCATCACTTTTAAAAGAGGAAAATCACTCTCCCTCTCTCTCCCACCCAAATACTTATTACAATATTAATATATAAAGAAGATCAAAAATGAGGTTTGTCATGGATTAACTTTAATAGGCCAAAGTTACAATTATACAAAACAATAGATTTCCACGAATAAGTCATATTTAAATAATACAAACAAAAGATCATGTATAAGCACGACGAAGCATGGATTTAGCTGAACAACATTAAACATAATCTCAACAAAAATCAAATTAAAACTATGTTAATCAAAATGGAAAATGATTTTGTTTACTTGTTGAAGCCCTATGTGTTGTATTTACCTTTCTTTCTTAGCTCACTTTCTGGAATCGCTTATAAATTAGCATTTGCTACAGATGGAGGCTTCCTGCAGAGACCAGAAGTTCAAGTTTCACCCAAAGAATGTTGTTCCGGTTTTTTTTTTTTATATATAAAGATGAATACACCATACAATACTTCTACACCTGATTGTAATAATACAATGAATGGTCAATTACTTCACAAAATAAAATGGTATTAATAAAAGCACCCCGCTGAAACGACGAATCACCGACACAAAGGCATGTGCATTTGGACATACCCTAAATCCTCAACAAGTTCCACCTAAAGGTCTCACGTTTTAAGCAATTTATTGTATTTATAAATGTGAATTTAGAACTAAAACTTTGTTTAAGTAAAAACAAAATCAAGATTTTGCCCCTACACGTCTTAGTCTTTACATAAGATATATTTTGTTAAGTGGTAAAGGGGTCGAATTTCTAAAACGTGTTTTAGACTTCAAGGTGTGAAGCTAGTTTCACAATTGACATGCTGTAGAGTTAACAATGTTATCGAAGCCAAATGCCCGAAACAAAGGTGATGAAATACATGTCGTGTACAACAGTCTTTCACAATGGGTCGGACGCAGCAAGAGGTTTTAACGATTGAATATTGTCTTGACCGACACGTTAACTGTCTATGGCGTTAACTGAAAATGCTGTTCATGTACATACTTTTGGCCAGAGATTTATCACTGAGCATAAATTACGTGACAGCTGCATGTTGTCATTGTTATCAGTACTAGTTTGCACATTTTGGCCACTTCCTACCATTATGGCTAAAAAGGTCGATTAGATGGCATCTGATTAGATTTATTTACTTGAATGATATTTAAGGCACTCAAGAGTATTTCACTTCATGATGACTTTGCCTGGTCAGTGCTTGATCGCTATCCCCGCCGCCCAGGGAATCTTCCCTAACATTCCTAATGTCCTTCAAGCGGACTCGAAGCAATAATTAATGAGCGATGCATGTAACAGGTTAAGTAGTCCAAGCGCAGCCGAATGAACCCATCTACATCATGCAGTGTGGCCATGTGGCACACCGCCCTATCACTTCATCGACCAGCAATGTCATGGGGTCATTGAACTAACGTACAAGAAATATGTTAGGAATTCAAGGTCCAGGTCCACCACAACACACCAGAGGAAAATAGGAACAGCTGTGAGATAAAACTTCCACTAACCTTAATACTATCATTATTACATCTCGATATAACCACTAAAGCATTACATATCAGAGTTAACCCCAGAGTTGGTAAGCGGCCAGCACATTTATATGTACGACTATATTTACCTTGCAGTTGAGTGGCACACCACGAACTGACAAGAATATATGACGGCATGTTAGGTTGAGGGGAACCGCAAGAAGCAAGCACACATATCATGCCCATCCACCTATAATAGATACATAATTCTCTCTAGCTGGTTTCAACAATGCGCATGAAGATACTATCAGTTCATATTTAATGACAAGTATTTCTAAGCCAATGACATATAAGTATAGCAGTCACACTTAATAAGCCAACAAACCCCACTCTACATAATAAAAAGCCACAGAGCGTAGACCTGTTTTTAATAATTAAAGCAATTTTAATTCAATTTATTTTGTTTACATTTGGCTTAAGAAATGATATCGTAGAGTTTTAATCGTTTCAATATTACGACTACAGTTTCAATAACAAAAGTACCTTTCGTTACATTTAATTCGCTTCGTGACGGAATTCATTGACAAAAAAAGCATGTTAAGGAAAGTTATGGAAAGTCACAATCTTCACAAATATAGATATGGAGTTGTGTATAGGGCTAGTAGTAAAGAAATACTATCAAACAGTAAATGCCTTCAATTAGAGGTTCACATCAATTCAGCAACAATGAGTTGCGTTTTTGGGACTGCTTTTAACTAACAAGGAAATCTAAGGAGATGTATGTACAAGTTCGAGGTGACTGCTTCGTGCTTTGGCGTAACCAAAGGTGTCCAAGGCTCTGTCGATACAAGCACATCATGTTACTCACTATGCTTGAAATTGGTTAGTAGTCGTCTATTGATTTTTTGACCAAGACAAAAAAAGGAAAAAATCTGCACCGGAAACTTTTAGCAGCACTTTCAGGGCTTGTAGGTTAAGTAGATAAATATACTGTGTAATTTCTGCATAGGTACGCAACTCTGTTTGACGGATATTGTGGGTGGGATTTTAGAAGGATACAGTCAACAGAATCGCTGAAGATACTGCCCCTTATCCTTTTTAGGTTTGTAAACAATTTTATGGGCATCGTTTATCAAAGATTCGAGAGGAGAGCCCCATAATGGCACGAAAGAAGATGCACTAGAAAAACAATCCTTGGCACGTTTAAGATTATTCCCCGAATAAAACACCAGCAGGGAATTCCAGAGCTCTTAAGGGAAAACTTGTTAATTATTATTTTAAATGCTAGGGAATCTTCCACGAGTCTGTACAAATCTATACTATACATACCCTAAGCAACACATGATATAGCCTTTTCGTTTAGATTTATATATGGAATATTCTGCAGGTGCTTTATTATAGGAATATTCTTAAAAATTGTAAGGAGGGTTTTTAGAGTGGGAGTATTGGTGATCACTTATACATTTCACTCGGCTGAGTTACTGAGGCATTACTTCTGATTTCTATATGCTAACAATATACAATAAACAATAAAAACAAGTATGTTTGCATCTCTGGTTACTTCAGTTTATATGGCACAAATATATATTAATTCTGTCATAAATAAGGTATAACTTAAATCGTAAGAAGGATTCCTCAAGATTGAGATAGCGTTCCTTTATACTATTGCACAAGTTTCTCTTTGGATGTCGGCACGACTACATATTATTTGAGGCACGTGTTTTAACGTTTGTTTCTTAATTACACATAATTCAGTTCCATGTTGTCAGCTGGCCAGCTCGGTCTAGTTGTCGTGTGTTAGTGGGAAAGATGTAAACCACAAGTACATACTTTGGCAAAAATCCATGGAAATTGTATACCCACACATAGTTTACCTTTTTAGATATAAGATGAACACCAGGTTTACTTTCGTCAAATGTTTAAAATTCTGAAGTTCGCAAAGTGGTAGTCGGGTAGGGGTATAAATTTGAATGACATCAAAGGGCTGTATTTGCCAACACGCCACACAGAAACATCGTTCCTCTACATTATGGGTATGCTGTATCCCCACAGGCAAATGTAATCAACAGGTAAACACGAAGAATAGCTTCATGTAGGTTTGAGTTTTAAGCTACAATATCACATTTGCTGATGGGTTACCTTACTGTGTTGACTGAAGATGTTAATTCTCTCGACTACGATGTCTAATTAGTGAATACATCATTTTTTGTTTTGCTTGATTTTTAGATTAGGAAATCACAATAACTCCAGACACACAAAGTTTCCTAGGGGACACCATTAAACAGAAACATTTAATCATAAGACAAGACAGGTAGAGCATCTGGAAGTCATAAGACGAGTATCTTTCTCAGTTCCGTTAAACTTAGCGGCGGTGCACACTGATCGTGAACAGGGGTTTGCTGGTGTTGGTTGTGGAGGTGACGGTAGATTCACGAGTGACAACTACACGCCGTGTGTCGTGACTTTGCGACACACTATAACCAGGTTTACCCGTTGACTTTATTGGCGCTTCAATTATTAATTTACCATTGTCTTGCATGTAAGCATTTACGGTCATTGGGTCAACGCTTTCTGGTAATTCATATTCTTTATTGAAGGACCTACTCATTCTTCTACCTTCCTGGGTCTGCTCATGGGTTGCTGACACAACCACTTTCTTATCTATTGTTTTCACAACAACTTCTTCCGGTCGAAATTCACCCACGTCGACTTCTAGTTTTAATTTTCTAGATCCGTCAGGTTCTGTTACAATGGGTGAGCGACTTGATGAATAATTTCCTGCGGGTACCGTCGCCGTTTCATTTGGGCGGAACACTGAGCTCTCTAGACGTGGCACCTCGTCAGAACGGATTGGCAGGATAGTGCTAGGATGTCCCAAACCGCGTTGAATAACTGGTGCCTCTACTGATAGGACGCCATCTTTACTGAGGACGCACTGCAGTTTGTCTTGGTCCACGTGACTGGGGATATCCACCTGGCGGCTGTATTCTCTACTAACTGTTGACCGGTTAGTTTTCTCTTCGTGACGAGCATTTACCAACAATTTATTATTCTGAACCCGAACTTGTACCTCTTCCGGTCTGAATTCTTTGACATCGAAGCGGATTTTAAATAACTGATTACCCTGAGCGTCCGTTTCGTAGAGAGACCGAGAGCTGTCTACTTTTGTCATCGTATTGGAGGAACTCTCTAGAGGGGACAGCGTGAAAAAGTCATTTCTCATTCTCTCGAATTCATTTTCCCATTCTTTCCTCTTTTGATCCATTCTAGACTCCACATCATCCCACCTCTGTATTTGACGGTCCTGAAAACTCAAATTGTCCTGTTTTATTGGAATATGAACTTCTGATCTAAATGTGGCCATATTGGTATCTGAAAAGAAAAGCAGAAAATGTGTATAATTTGGCAGGTTTAATTTCTGAGAAATGGAATGTCGAGAGCTCTAATATAAGGTATATAAGGTATTAATAGTATCCATATCTATTTGGCTGCATCATCAGCGCTAAGGTATTTGAGTAGGAGGTTTTAGGAATAGTCTAACCAATACCAGGCGCATGAACAACTCTATTTAAAGTAAGTTCGGGAAGGACCGAAATCAGCATATAAATTTTTCCCTTGAAATCGTAAGCTAGACACAAACATCGGTAGCAATTGGAGGCATGGTAGAGGCACTTTCAGATAATGGTGTATATTTAGATTTATCGACGATTTCGGCTTTTTCTATGAATTGTTGTTCTAATATATTTACATTTCAGTTGCGTGTACAGCAGCCATATATAATTAAAACGAAGACTCATATCGACCACTCTTCAGTGGCGTATATGGATGGCGAAGAAAGAAATATAGATGAAATAAAGAATTCCCAGTTTGATTGGCAATGATGACTCAACCCTCAACATGAGTCCACAGTCAAGTTAGCAGTGACATAATTTGTAATCGATCGATATTCATCATAAATCAACCCTGGATAAAACGTCTAACAACGTACAACCAAACAGAAGCAATTTTTATATAAAACTCACACATCGGGTCAAACACCACAAATTCCAAATATTCTTAGACTGGATTAAGTCAAGGAATGGTGCAGAATGTTTTGCTTATTTAGATTCGGATCCCGTATCTGTTCAGACTGACTCCTAGCACATCCCGGATGCCAGGCCATTGAAAGAAGACTTCAGTAAACACATAATTAGGGAGCATCTGGTTCCAATCATTGTTACCTTCTTCCGAAAGATGATAGAAATTATATACTTTACAAATGACTTAAAGTGACTCAAGGCGTGAAATGCTAATAATGTATACACATGATGCCCTAGAGGGGCATTCTCGTGATAGTTATAGCAAAGTTACAATTTTGTATATTTACTTTTGAGTATGGAATGTATTGCCGTCAAAGTAGCTTTGATATATAACAGATATACATTCTGCAAAATAATCGTGTATTAAACTAAATATATTGCTTGGCACATAGAAAATCATGTCAACTGATATCCGTGTAATGCGATTGGTTGAGGCGCTTTGGTGTGACGTCCTGGAAACGCACAGACAAATTAAAGCTATGAGCAGAAATTGTTACGGTAATCCTACTGTGAATTTAGACTTCATAAAGAGTATCTATCTGCACTCTGGCTAGTGGAACATTGTTTTTCCAAAAGATATAATACATAAAGTAGCTTCACATTAATACTTCTTTCTGTCACTGAATACTTTTTAGTACTGACAGCCGTCAATCAATCAATCAATCAATCAATTAATTAATCAATCAACCAACCAATCAATCAATCAATCAACCAATCAATCAATCAATCTAGCAAGCAATCAATCAATCAAGCAACCAATCTAGCAATCAATCAATCAATCAATCAATA
>JAVFBZ010108671.1:0-24955 GCA_032466195.1 Katharina tunicata | reverse complement strand
AGTTCACATGTACCTGTGTTCAGATCTTTAGAAGTTCACATGTACCTGTGTTCAGATCTTTAAAAGTTCACATGTACCTGTGTTCAGATCTTTAGAAGTTCACATGTACCTGTGTTCAGATCTTTAGAAGTTTACATGTTCCTGTGTTCAGATCTTTAGAAGTTTACATGTTCCTGTGTTCAGATCTTTAGAAGTTCACATGTTCAGATCTTTATTTGAATAAACGAACAGGGAACTAAGTATACTTCCCATCTTTCTGTGCTGTTTCCATTTTACCAGTACATAAACCTGACCAATTTCTCTGGTTAGTATGTTATATATTATTTCATCCATAGTATCCCTATTAAATTAATAACAATTGATGTAACTTATGTTGGCAGGCTTCAATTTCTAAAATTAACACTCATCCGTGGTTTGTTAATGTTATGTAAATGTTTTGTCTTATCTTGAAGTTGCCAGCATCGTTTAAGGTGGTTTTCTTCACCAATTGGGCTGGCACGCTGTCATATAGGTGAAATAACCTTGAGTACAGCGTTAAACCCCAATCAAACAAAAACAACCTTTTGGCTTCAAAGACTGTGGGGTGCTTATCTCGAGGTTTCTAAATTCTTTGGTGGTTTCGCCAAGGCTGGCATTCTGTCATATAAATGAACTAACATTGAGTACGCCGTAAAGCTCCACTCAAACAATCTGTGATTTAAGTATTAGAAATAAAACCTGTGGTCATCTCCTATATGACAGATGTTTGATAATGGATCTTGTTGTGTATTTATCATTGCAGATGATGAAGAGCGTGAAAACATGTTGAAATTGGTAGAAAAAACATCTGCAGAAGGCCAACAGTCCTCAGAAAACAATCAGAAAGATGTGCTACATTTAAAAGCTACCAACAGTACCAGTCATGGAATGGGGAAGCTACGAGCTGTTGGTAAGTCTGTTAAACATTTATCATGAACTTCATCATTTTATTTGAGGAGGCGTGTCATGTGTCCCCAAGGCAATGCATCAGGCTGCCCTTTGATGTTATGTTTGGCTTTGGCCCTGATTGTCAAACGCAAATTTGCTGATGGATCAAGAAATCTTGAGATGGTTTTAACAAGATTTCTAACAAGTTATAAGACGAATTTCCTTAAGCATGATGTACAACATAAAGCAAATTAATACAGCTTATTCTTTGGAGCTAGCCATTAAATCAATGCTGGTTTGTCATTGAGCGCCAAACTTAATTGCTAGGCAAAACACAGCCTTTCTCCAGCTAATGACAATTTTAAAGAACTTTGTAACCTTTACAAACAGTGAGTGCTGTAGTCACTTGTCTATTAGGGTTTATCAAAACTGATTTTGTTGTGGCGCCCTTTATGAAGCCCTGTCTTCGCCCCATGGGATGGATCTCTGTATGTTGCCAGTGTAGTACGGGTGATTTCCTTCACCTGTTGGGCTAGCACACAATTATATAAATGAAATAACATTAAGTGTGGTGTAAATCAAACAAATAAAACAAAATACACATTTGACTGCTGAACCCTTCAGTGTATGACTTCCTAATGACTGGTTCGAGCCCGCCTTTCGGCCTCACGTTAAGGTTTATAGGGATCTTCTTATTTTTGGGTCCTGTTTTGTTATGTAATGTTATGTTATGTTATGTTATGTAAATGTTTTGTATGTTGCCAGCATCATTTAAGGTGGTTTTCTTCACCAATTGGGCTGGCACGCTGTCATATAGGTGAAATAACCTTGAGTACAGCGTTAAACCCCAATCAAACAAAAACAACCTTTTGGCTTCAAAGACTGTGGGGTGCTTATCTCGAGGTTTCTAAATTCTTTTCCACCAGACACCGGCAATACAACGTCTTACAATTGAAATACACGATTGAAATAATTTGAATTTATTTACTGAATTTGTGTTTTTATTTATTTTCTAGGTGTTATGGCAAGTGGAGCTGTTCTTGCTGCCGTTGTAGCTGGGATGTCCTACTTGTATCTTGGAGAAGAAAGCTAGCCATTGATTGGTTAAACAAAAAACTATCTCATTGGACACATTTCCTCATAAATTAAATATTTTATCCTGCTTCAGCTAATATCTGGTTAATTGTACAGTTTGCTCAGATTTTCTTTATCCCACTTTTAAATCATTCCGCTGGAATTTCTGTCACACCTTATTAAGTTAGTCAAAAATATTATTTGTAAAATCTTTAAAGAAACAAACTTAAATTAACTTATACACTGCTTATAGAAATACATGTATAGGAAAAAACGTTTTACAAATTCATCTCGACTGTTTGACATTGTAACACAAAAATTACTTAATAAAATTGTTTGAAATTATTTTATATATATGGTTTGTCTTTCACTCCATCTAGATTGTATACAATAAGCCTGCATCTCTATACCCGAAATAGGTTTGATTCGACTTGTGGACCTTAGATATATATATAAGGCAATCATTCTGGTGGCTGCGAAGTTCGCAGCAGGTTTTTTTTTCTCCACCATAATGTTGTCTTATAAGTGAAATACTTGTGAGTATGACGTTAAACACCAATCAAATAAATAAACTGTACAAGAGTCAAATATGTGTTCAGCAAAGCCAGATACTACTGAATTGACACTTTAAAGGCCACATTCGCAAATGAAACGAATCGTTTATCAGTAAACTTTAGCAAAAAACTTTATATTAAATTTGTTGTATGGCAGGGTCCTCAGGGAGAACAATGTATATCATTGATTAAATAAGACGAATAAATAAATCAGTGTGACGCTTCCCAGTCACAGTGGTCTGAAGAATTCAGTGTAGGCTTTTATCTAGGCTGGTTCGTTCAAGGCTAAAAACAAATTTACAGGAAAATTTGTCAGAGTGAAAGAATGTTGTTTTCGATTCTGTGCATTGCTGGAATTTGCTAAAGAAGCAAAAAAGTACATGCATGCTTATTCAGTTATGTAATTTTTCTCTAAGGCATCTCAACATTACGCTAACGTACATTGAACCAGACTAACATCCCCATGATAATGGCTTGAAAACGATCTTAGCATCTAGGCCGAGATTCGTGAACAACATCTTTACTTTATGTATTATACAAATTACCCTAAATGCTCAACAAATTTGACCCCTTTACCACTTAAACTATATGCTATGCAAAGGCTAAGAAATGAAAAATAACAATATTGACATTTTTATGAAGTTCAGACTTGAAGCTACCGGAAAATATAAGTTTTAGTTCCAAATTCATATTGATAAATTAAATAAATTACTTAAAACTTGTGCCCTTAAGGTCGAATTTGTTGAGGATTTAGGGTACACACGAATCCACATCCAATTCAAATCGTCTGAGCGACCATCATTTCTCGCTAGAGGGCACTGCATAAATCTGTTTTAGTGAGATCATCGACGCTGTTGTATGCGTCAATGGCTCGTTTCATACTAGACTTTCCTTGTTCAATGAATATAGCTAATGGAAGGGCCCCCTGATCAACATACAAAAATGTCTCTGACACAAAGTTTCTTTGATTGGTATTTTCCATTTATTAATACAAAAAATATCACTATAAAAATGTAACAACACAGCCTTGACATCAGAATAACAAATAGTGTGAAAATTTGTAAATAATATAATTGTTAGAAATTTTTGGAATGAATGTAAAGCAAATAAGTCTATACTTCAATACACATGGTAAACTTCTTTACTATGTTAAAATGATGCTTTAAAATATTGCAAACATACAAAACACTTCTTATCAATATAATTATATAATTACTATATTTAAAGGCACTATACCGCGGAATTTCGGCCAAAAATCTACTGAAACGAATTAAACTGGGTTTTCTAGTAGATGTTTGGCCGAAATTCTGAGGTATAGTGCCTTTAACAAAAAATTCATGAATTTTGAAAAAAAAAAAACAATTACCACGAGAGCGTAAAAGGAACGCATAATAAACATAATTCTCTACAATAATCATCATCATGATAACTTGTGTACATGTAAAAAAAAAATTAAAATTAACAGGAGAGAAAGAAAATTTTGCTTGCCTCGACCAGGATTTGAACCAGCGCCAGCGCTCTAACATGTCTAACTCTAACTCACGGCACAACAACCAAATTTCCATCCAGGTAAACCGTAAAGGCTGCAAATTTTTTTCTATGTTAAGCATATATATTTTTCTACATTTATTAATATATACATATATATATTTTTTTATCACAATGACTTTGGAAGGTAACTTTGGAGAACTTTTCTGGCAACATTTATTTTTTCCATCAGCACTTCCCTGTCTTCTAAAAGTTTGTGTAAAACGGTTGGTTCTATTTCCAGTAACATCCCTAAAAAAGGGTAAAAAACAAAACAACAAAAAAGGCTGATCAGAATTGAACAACATCTGGATGAATTTGTTTGTTTTCTTGGTTTGTTTTTTTTTGCCATATTTAAGGTTATTTCCCTTGTGACCGTGTACCAGCCAGCCGGGTAAAGGAAACCTACCTAAACAAGACTGTCAATTGACAGCCGATAAAATAGCTACTGTATTCCTTTGACTCTAACGACTCCTGAGCCCCCTCTATAGGGGGCTGTTTCTCAGCTAAACTCGCCAGAATGCCTACGACTCTTATCCCCTCCAAAGAAGGCGCCAGAAGTGGGGTGGGGAATTGCTTTCTAAACACTGCTACAAGGTAGCTTGATGAATGATGGCTTACGTTTTAATGAAGTTTCATATCTTACTTAGGGTTATATCACTCATATGACAGTGTGCCAGTCCGATGGGTGAAGAAAACCAGCCCGGACGACACTGGCATCTGGATGGAAGCCCGTAGAAGAACTACATGTATCTTGATGGTTTATGTTGTACGGTTGTTGAGGTTCCATACCATACCCCGAGTTATATCAGTCATGTGACACAGTGGCAATCTGATCACGCAAGATCTCCTATGTCCTGCGAGATCTCCTATGTTCCGCAAGATACATCTCTGAGTGATCAGATTGAGTACAGTGGATGAAGAAAACCACCACTGATGCCATGGACAAAGAAAAACAAACAAGAAACCAGTCTTGTGCTTCCATTAACCTCCCCCATCCACCGCCTCGTTTTATGTCATACCACAGGTTTGTTCAATTATATGGTGTCAGATGTGGAGGGAAACAACCAAAGCCTGCAGGAATGTCGCACCCAAGAATATAACAAGATGATTGATTGATTGACTGGTGTAAACGCCGTGCTCAAGGTTATTTCACATAAATGACGGCGCTGTATTCCAACAGTAAAGAGTGACTCTTAACACAACAATTAAATGTGTAGTCACTTTTGTGTATTTGCTTTTGAAAAGATAATGTTCCTCCAGTACTGAGTATGACAGCATGAATATAATCTGGACCATACTGCCCTTAGCCAGGGGGCGTATGACAAGATGATGCCCTCATAATGACCCCACAGGGTAGCATTGTTCATGAAATTCTTTCTGAACCATTATCATTTTAGACGTAGTTAGTCGTAATGAAATATTCAGTGAACTCATTGCTTTGCTGGCAACATAACAAAACTGGACACCACAACAAATCGGCATCTTGTGCCCCGTAGCTCAGATAGCACCTGGGCACACCCAACCACCCAAAGGGTATACAGGTGCACTCAAACTTATAACAGGTACAGTAAAGGGAATTTAGCAGCCAACTCAATGAGCCACGGCTTGACTCCTTGACCTACATTGCAGTTACCGACAGACTGGTACATACCTGTTATCTGGGCCGCTTCTTTTGGATAAACTGATTCTACAATATTATAGCACATTTCTCCTAATTCTTCATTACTCTCAGTACATGTTGTTGTGGTTTCATCATGTTTGCTGATATCAATGCCTCTTTTATGTATACCGATGGAATGGTGTGTTAAAAATATTTCTTTTGATTTCTCCACAGCTTGGCGTAATTTGGAGTCATTTGTTAGTAATTCCTCTATTGTTTTCTGGTCTAATTCCAAAAGCATTCCTGCAAAGGCAAAACAAATGAAATCATGATTGATGTTTGTGCGATAATGATTTGATTTAATAAGTTTGTTTGTTTGTTTGTTTGATTGGTGTTTAATGTCGTACTCAAAGGTATTTCATTTATATGACGACGGATTCTCCACTTCTTAATCTGCTCTACTCAATACGGCGGAAAACCGGGAGGAAACCTCGTAAAAACCACCGCCGCGAGTGCCGAAGTCACCTCGTGTGACTCTCTCATATATTAGTAGCTTGGTGTTTGAATGAATTAATACTCAAGGGGAATTAACTGATACAAAAATGATGATCAATAAAACTGTGAACCTCCTTTAAAGGGAAAGCAAACAAAAAAACAAAGCCATGTTTAAATTATAGACCATACCAAGGGTTTGAATCAAACTGCCATTACATTTTATTTGTAGAATTTGTTTTTTCCACTCAAAAACACTTGAATTTAAATACCAAGGTAAAATTCTAAGCCATGTTTTATTTACTTATTTTTTGTAGATAATAATAACAAAAAATTAATCAAAATGTAACCTCAGCAAAAGAGAAACCCAGTAAATGTACAGAATAAAGCTAAATACAATGCACAACACCATAATATACAGTTACTCTGGTGAAATCGTCACTACAGGAAATGCAGCGTCAAAAATCCACCATACATTTGACCTTGGTATTTCTATTCAAGTGTCTTTCAGTGGAAAATGACTATTTCTACAAAAAAGTTAGCGGCAGTTTTATTAACATCTTGCTATGGTTTATAATTTTAGTATGACTTTTTTGTTTCTTTTTCTTCTCCATTAACAATCTCAAATATCTCTGCTGCAATAGCAGCCACAAAACCCCTCTCATGGGGTCACCATTTCAAAACAAAAAGACAAAACAAACTTAATAAGTAAACAAAATAAACAAATATATTTGTATTTCAACTATTAAAAGGCTTGATATGAAAGATTCATTTGAATTGTGAAATAAAGTGAGGCAGACAAACCTGTAATTTGGGCACATAAAGCAGAGTCAATTTCAGTGACTTTTTCAAACAACTGGTCACCAAGATGTAACTTCTGGTTGGACTCCAGATCCAAGTTTTCGGAGGGACACAGAGTTGAGTTATCTCCCCTTTACAACAAAAAATAAAATAAAAAGGATAAGAACAAAATTATGAAATATTAATTGAAAGCTTCTGTAATTTAAACTACATGTTATACTAGATTGATTGGTTTTGGATGTTACGCCGTACTTAACGTTATTTCACTCTTACGACAGCCTGCCAGTCCAATGGATGAAGAAGACACCTCCTCGTAACGTTTACATGACAACAAATCAGCTTCCTAATGCCCTTTAGCACAGAGAGCACAGGAGGCTCCCTCGCAACCGCCCACTGTTTTACTAGTAGAAGATACACTTGTGCGCGAGGATCTGGTCCAGCACTTAAGTTAAATTTTCTATGTGTTTTGCTAAATGATTTAATTGCTAATGTAATATTTACCTAGGGAGGGGATTACTAATCAGTCAAGGGACGGTTCTCAGAAAAAAAAAGGAACCAAAGAAAGATTACATGGGATTTGGGACACATTCCGTGGCCAAAACATCAAACTCCAGACATTTTAACCAACCAGAGAAGATTTGTTTGGTTGGGGCTTTGTGTAGTACCCAAGATTATTTCACTCATATGACAAAGAGCCAGCCCAATGTGTGAAGGAAATCACCCCAAACGACACTGGTAACACACCAGCACATTTATGGGATGAAAAACAGGCCATAAGAACTATTTCGATTCCTGATGCCCCCTACATGTAGCTCAGAGAGCACCAGGGCACAGGAGACTCCCACCCAACCAGAGAAAGAGAAAAGTTGCTTGTGGTCTTGGCAATTTGGTTCAGCAATTCGGCAAGAAGCCCCTTGCCAAACTCAAAAATGAGTCGGTTAATCTCCTGCCGGGGAAGTTGAAATATGCTGTGCAAAACTTTGACTCTCCCTCACCTCACCTCGCCTAAACATCAAACCAGGTCACTTATCTTTAGCCTTCCCTGATGTCCTAAAAAAAGTTTTGTAAGAGAAACAATAAGGAGAAAGAAGTTTGGCTAAAATGTGGATGCCTACATGTACAAACTTGAAATGGGTAGTTTTTAACCACCTTAGTTAGCTAAATAATTATATTTATGAACTGTAGAAAGCCGGGCAGCTGAGTGGTTTAGTTGGCCGGAATTTACTGCTGGTGAATCGGGGCCTGGGAGGTTTGCCGATTCCTGCAAGGGGTCTCAGGATGAGGAATCTGTTCAGTATCAGGGAGTGTTTTCCTCAAAATGCAAAAATTTTATTTATGAACTTACAATGAAAATTGAGCAGCTTCTAATCTTATTTTGAAAAGATGGTCGTCTGTAAGCATTGAAAACAAATCAGCTGTGTTGCACTCCATCAACATTCCTGTCAGTTTCTGTGATAGTGTAGGGTTATCTCCTCCGTTTGGCAAGCATTCACACACTTTTTGATATAAGTGCACGCCTAGGACTTCTCTTGTGTCCGGAACATCAGAATTCGGGTCCATCTCACTGGTTATTAGCACGTTTGAAGCTGAACATTTTGATTTATCTCTAAAGATTGTTGAGCTTCCGTGAGAATAAGCGGAAGAAACCAACCCAGCCATTCGTCAACACTATCCTGTTGGAAAAGAAAAATATTTAAAATGTATAAATTTATTGACAATTGATTATTAGTATGATAAAGGTGTTTTGCATTCTTTCAGTTACTGTGACCTCATTTTTTTTGTTTGTTTAGTTGGGGTTCTACGCCTTATTTAAGGTTATTCAACTTAAGGTTATTTCATATGATGGTGTGCCAGTCCAATGGGTGAAAAAACCTGACCTTTGCAACACTGGCAGAACACAATTGACATCCTGATTCACATTAGCTCAGAGAGCACCACGGCATCAACCACCCGCCCCTGACCTGTTTGAGTTTTAATTTGCAGTAGCATGAAGCTCATTTTCAATAAGGGCTATTTCAGATTGGCAATAGACAATTTGACATGTCGATATGACACAGACAAAAAAGTTGACTTTTTGACGGCCTGTCAGCCCAATCGGTCAAGAAAACGACGCTGGCAACATAGAAGACATCACAATATATTTACGGGACGAAAACAAGGACACCAGTGACCACAGGAAATCAGCTTCCTGATGCCCCTTAGCTCACAGAGCACCACACAGAGCACAGCTAGGAGGCTACCCAACCACCTGTGCTATGCTACTAGTGGAATAGTCCTTTAAAAAATAAAAAAAAAGAGTCCGAAGATAGTGACAGAAGTATCTCTCCTTAGTGCCAGAAGTAACTACTCTCCTATGATATTTAATAATTTTTTATATGTTATAGGAGAGAGAATGTAAAAAATCGTTATATATCATAGGAGAGTTACTTTTGGCACTAATCTCTCCTATGATATTTAATAATGTTCCATATATTTTTAATATAGCAGAAATTATTGTATCTTGCTTTACCATTTTATACATGTGTCAACCAGTCAGGAAAGTGAAAGTGCATTTATGTACAATATACATGTATGTAGGTTAACTTATACATGTAGGCTAATATAGTATGATAAACAAGTAATTTAAATAATGACCGCAATTTGTTCGCTGAAGTTATCAAAATTTACTTCAATGAAAAGACAGCAGAATTTGATATGAGTAACAGCGTGAAAACTGGTAACCACTCTAACTTTCAATGTGTGACAAGATAAATTATTTACACATCTTCACCAACATGACCACAGAAGTGCACATAACGCATTACGCCTCATATCGTCATATGTCTGAAATGTATTACTCCGCAAAAGAAAATAAACACACAACTGCTAAGACTGAAACTTACTATAATAAGTCACACAAGTTCAGAGTTTGTTTATTGTAAAAAAAAAGATTAAAACCATCCAGTTGGTATCCACGTGCATATGAAAAGAGATTTGAAGGCTTAAAAACTGAACCGCGAAGGAATATCCAAATACTACTTCTCACTTCCGGTCTTTTCCACCATCTTTAATTCCCTGGTAGGGACATGTGCACACGCGGCACATCAAAACATTGAAATATTCCATAGAGTGTTTATTTTCACCACTTGAATAAATTACAAAAGAAAAACATAATGCAGCTGTAAAAAAAATAAGGGGTTAAAGGAAGAAGAAGATTTGTTTTCAACTCCTAAAGTTAGAGTTAATTTTTATGGTCTGATAACAACAACAACATCATGCTAAATGCTAATCAGGGGCCAGTTTCACATAGCCTTGTGTCTTTGCGACGTTTTAAACTCTCAGTTGTCGTGACGACACAATACCTTCAACACTGGGCGTCATAGTAACTGAGTGTGCGTAAATTTACGAAGGCTATGTGAAACCGACCCCTGATCTGATGGCTACAGAACTTTGAAAGGCCATAACAGTGTTTTTTTCTACATCGTATTATGAACTAAGGGGCATCAGAAAGCTGATTTGTTGTGGTGACCTGTTTTTTTTTTATCCTGTAAATGCATTGTTGCGTTTTTTGTGTTGCCAGCGTCGTTTAAGGTGGTTTCATACCGTTATAGCTAAAATTAGTGGTCTGGGTGTCTTCCAAGTAACCATTTGAGACCCCCTGTTTCAATCAAATTTAACATGGGAAAGATAGGAAAAATGTCCAATTTCTGAAAACGGTGATTTAAGACGCCCTCTTATAAGTTTTTGGCCAATACTATGGGTGGTTTCCTCCAAAGATTGGGCTGGCACGCCATCATATGAGTGAAATTACCTTTAATACTGCCTAAAACCTCAACCAAACAAACAATCTGTATAACTGGCTCTGTCAGAGTGGTTTCCTTCCCCTATTGAAAAACCAAATAACACATATTTACTTTTTTTATCTTTACTTTTTGTTTACAGAAAGATGTCTGCCGATTTACAGTGGATGATCATTAGGAATAACTCCGCCTTCATTTTGAAGGGGAGTAAACAGACATTCAGCAGGGTATGTCACTGGAACGCTGCAGGTGGTTGGCTAGAGCTTCATTTCCCATGTTAAAGGGTTATAAGTCTATTAAGTTGTATGGGATTAAGCTTGAGTTGTTTGTGATTAAACTTGACGTATGTCCACTAACACCTGGTGTCACCTAGGAGAATCTGGTTTCAGGATGCTTGTTTTCCACCTCTTTACTTGAAACCCCATATTCAAATTCTTATACTTTGTTAAAGTATTCCATGTGGCATGGAGGTTTCCTGATCTTCCACCAATGTCCATACATTGGCAACGCAGTATTAGTGAAATACACTTTAGGACGTTAGACACTTATCAAATAAATATATGAAGCGTTTCTGTCTCCAGTAAGAGTGGAATGCACTCAAGCCATAAAGATGGAGCAGGTGGTTAATCGAGAGCCTCTTGTGCCCAGTGCTCTCTGAGCTAAAGGCAGCAGGAAGCTGATTTGTTGTGGGATGCATGAAATTACCAGTATACCTTAAGTGTGGTGTAAAACCCCAATCAATCTGACAAACAAATCAGTAAGAAGGAGACCTGATTTGAACTTTATCTATACTGAATCACTGTAAATGGGTCAAGATTTATTTTACTTAGAAAATATACCATCATTAAGTATTTTTGATGTTGTTTTTGTTTTCTAGGAACCTAATAACCTGAAGAACAGGAACTCCTTCCGTTTTAATGGACTGATCCACAAGAAGACTGTTGGTGTGGAGCCTGCTAAAGACGACAAAGGAGTGGTACTTGTTACCAGAAATAGCCGAGGTCAGCTATAAAAATCGACTGTTTCTTACACTTTGTATTGATGCCAGAACATCCAAAGCATATGTTGTCAACTTAACCACAATTTACCCAACAGTCTTTTTATTATAAATATATATATATTTTTTTTAATAACAGTACTATTCAACAGGTACGTGTACGCTGGTAGAAAAATATCTAAAGAAGCTTTTTGAATAGAGGCCTTATAAAGCTTTCAAATTTTACCCCGGTGCGTTACATGTAGAAGAACCCAGATCTGTCAGTCCATTTCATTTGTCTAGTTAAGCACAAAATGTCCATGCAAATGTTTGGGAGCAGCATAAACCTGATAACTGATAGTCAAAAAATGAAAACCGAATTTCGGATTTCCCCAACCTTTTTGCCCCTCCCAGACCCTTAAGCCACAAACTGTCATTCTTTGTAATTTATGAGATCTCAAGAGACAGGGGCTTATTGATTTAGTAAATAATAATTGGATAGCCTGTTACAATAATTTTCTTGTTGTTTTATTTCATGCCACATGTTTGATTGATCACGCGTGGAAGGGGTAAAATGGTATTAATTAAAAAAATGTTCTTCCATTTTCTTTCACCAACACCAGCTTTAAGGTTACAGTTTACGGAATGCGGGTTATTTTAAGTTTTTGGTCTCTGTTGTCTTTATAGGTGTTAGAAAACCATATAAACATTTCACACGTGTTGAACTGAAGAAGGGCGGACGTCGCACTTTGGCTTCAATCAGAGGGGTCCTTAGAAACAACAGATATCGCAAAGACTTAAAAATGGTATGTATCTGCAATAGACAAGGGGAATTTAATAGGGGACTCTTTGTTACGATAGGGTGGTTGGGTTGGAGCATCCTGTGCCCTGATGCTCTTGAGCTGTGGGACCAGGAAGCCTATTTGTTGTGGTGTCCTGTTTTACGTTGATTCTCTTTAACCAATTGGGTTGGCATGCCGTCATATGAGTGGAATAACCTTATGTACGGCGTAAAACACCATTCAAACCATCTATTGGGGTACACTGCTGCCATGCAGGTGAAAAAGGCCAACTTTACAGAACAGCAGCAAACACCAATCAAATGTGACTATGGGCTATGTACCACGACTCCTTTTCAAACGACTTTTCTTTACATTAAAAACTTAGTTTAATTAAGGGAATGTTGTGAGTCACTAAATTCACCCCAAATTAGGTTTAATCAGCAAAATCTGAACATAGTTTTAAATCTAGTGTTTATAAATGAAAACTGTTACATTGACAGAAAAAATGTATAAGTAACTGTTTCTACTTTTTTAATGCGGTCTATTTTTATTTTGTAGCCTGCTATTCGTCGTGCCAGTGCCATCTTGGCCAGCCAAAAACCAGTTGTGGTCAAGAAAACGATCAGAAAGAAGAAGGATTAATCAACGCGATTCCTTTCTCTGTAAAAAAAATAAAATATAAATAAATCTGTCTTGAAGAGATATCTAATTTGTGTTTAAATTTTTTAGTGAATGTTTAAATGTTAGTGTTTTAATTATAATATTGATTTCTGCCAGTGGCTGGTAAATAATGCAGGTTTTTGGGGTATAAGCCAATTTCACCGGTTGTGCAGGCGACCTGTGACTTACAGAGCCAGCCTGGGAATATTTATTGGCCCAGGGAAAAGAAATGTACTAAACCTAGCAATAAAGTCTTGGCATTTAAGACATGGTTAATAGAAGGCGGAAATCGTCAAAAAGAACGACTTCCACATAAATGTCAACTTTCCATTTTTTGTTGTTTTTAATTTAAAATATAACTATTAAAGGAAGTTTGTGTAAGTCTAGTATGATACACAAGTAGTGTAATTCCGAAAACGGAACTTTATATTTCAATTTGCTAGATTGATGACAGGATAAAGTGTTGAAACATGAGCAGATATTAAGTTCGGAATTACAATACTTGTGTATTGAAATCGCTTTTCATGTGGGGCTAGTCTTATGAAGCAAACAGTATCTTTGAGGGTGGTTACCTTCAACTATGAGACCATCTCGCCGTCATTGGAGTCAAACAACGTTAAGTACGGTGTAAAATCACTATTAAATCAATTGTCCCCCAGCACAGTACTGGGAACCAAAAGGGGACATACACATGCCTGGTTCTGAGGGTAGTGGTTTCAAGTTTGCATTTGTCCGCCTACAACATTATCTGAACAAGAAAAGTCTAATGGGAGAGAAATTTATCCCAAATTATACTATTGTTAACTTATTGGTCATGTTCTAAACCACAAAAATAACATCCGCTTTTTTAGACTTAAGCTCGCTAACCTTCTTAGTACTAGGCGATTTGTCTAGGTGGTCCGCATTTACTGCTGGTGCACTTTTTCAGCAATACAGAAATAGTTTATTGCGATCAGCTGGCCTGCATCTCGCTGCTAGGTGACCCAGTACTGGACCCTGACGTATCGAGTCCTGCAAGCGTCTGCTACATTTTCTGAACAAGAATCTGTTCATCCTAAATAAATCCAAGTTAATGCCCTCCATTTGCCTGTCTTGCACATGATTACACAATGACTTGAAAATAAATTCAATTATTATATTCAAACTTGAAATGTATTTTCCTCCTATTAGGAAGGTGGATTAAGTTTAAGTGTAAGTATATAAACCAATAGACTTCTGGTTTTACATAATTTATATGATAAAGCAAGACTCCAGGAACTGGTGCCATCAAAATAGTTATGAAAACACCAATATAATTTTTGCTCTACTTTAGGCCATTCATAATATTATGTGTTTGCTGTTACCTGACTGACCCTAACATTTTCAACAGTCAAAAAATATATATATCAGTGCGCATTTTTTTTTTTTGTGTGATAAAATTTCTAATCCTAATATCAAACTTAATATTAGTTCTTAGTTTGTATATTTTAACTACTGCAATTCCTCAATTATTTTGAAATACTACAGTTTTGTGGACTGTAAATGTGAAATGTGTGTGGTGTTAACGGGAGAAATGAAAAACCTGTTTTCTAGATCTCGGACCTGTTACAGCAGACACTTTTTTTAGGAATGGCCTTTACAGAAGTAAAAGAAAAAACACAACAATTTTTTTGATTGCTGGTTTTTATCATAAGACAGCTTTTTCACTTATATGACAACTTCTCATTTCTGCTGTTCAGCTGAAGATGGGAGAAAAAACCTTGTACAAAATGAGATGTCCTCGGCGATTGAAAACATACCATTTAAACAGTAATATGACACATCTTCTATGCAGCAGGCATCTAACTGAATACATTTACGATATCAAGCGTCAACATAAACAAATTAAATGTAACAGAAAACATATAATATGGATTTTACCTTCATCACATTTTCGGGCATGACGCGATATTCAAGATATTTTGATTTATTTCCGACATGTCTAAAGACTACTGAAGAATGGCCGGCTGAAATGACGAGTGAAGAGTGTTTATTTGATTTTTTTTGGTCTTACGCCATACTTAATGTTGATTCACTCATATGACGACATGACAGCACAACAGCAACCTTGATAAATCCTATAACAGTTCACCACAGGCAGACAGGAGGTTTACCTCGGTTGGCCCAACAGGCATGACGGGTGAAGGAAACCATCTTCAAAGCAAAATGACACCTGAAATCAGCTTTATGATGCACCTTAGCTCAGAGCCACCCAACCAACCGCAAATTGAGGAGGAGAAGTTGGAATCCACAAAGCATGTTTTAGTTACTCAACTTCTAAATGGCAATTAAAGAAATCAATTATAGCTAAAAAAAAATATTATAGGTAGTGAGGAACCAATAGCTACCTCGAAAAAATAGCACTAACTAAAATTGTTTTTCTAAATATATAAACGTATAAAATTAAACATAAATGACAAATGATTAGCCAGTTTGAGGACAATAACAAATATTATTATACTGGTAAGATAGTTAGTACAAAAATTACTATTTTTATGTACTTGGAAGTATTTGCCTCAATCTTAAAGTTTCTGAGTAGAAACAAAATAGATAATTGAAAATGTATACATATTCTTACACAAGAAATGATTACAATCATAAACAGCTAGTCAAGTAAACAAATACATTGCGTAAACAAATATACCAGCTACTATCGCAAGTAAACAAATATATCAGCTACTATCTCATTCTCAAATAAACAAATATATCAGCTACTATCTCAAGTAAACAAATATATCAGCTACAATGTCAAGTAAACAAATATATCAGCTACTATCTCAGGTAAACAAATATATCAGCTACTATCTCAAATAAACAAATATATCAGCTACTATCTCAAGTAAACAAATATATCATCTACTATCTAAAGTAAACAAATATATCAGCTTCTATCTCAAGTAAACAAATATGTCAGCTAGTTAAGTAAACAAATGCAAGTGATTTGATCTTACATGTACATTTAAAATAACTATGGTACGTATTTGTACATCACCATGATCACACGTGAACAAACTTGGTAATTTTAATATGGAATCAGTACTCTAACATCTGATGGTTTCGAAGGTACGTGGGCATCCAATACATCATCTTTTGCTGCATGTTAGTGTCTTAAATGTTGTCACAAGTAGTATGGGAAATACATGTACAGTCCATAAACTGGACTTATAATAGGACTGGTTTATAATACATGTAATAAAAACAATGTCAATAGAACTATAACATTAATTATTTTTGCATTGCCATTTTTTGTACAAACATTTAAAGTACACACATTTGGTCCCAATAATATTTGTATATAAAATTCAAAAGTGTGCGAAAAGCAAAAAATGAAAGAAAATGTGTTTATTTATTTGATTAGTGTTTAAAGCCGCGTTCACACCGTGCGACTTGTAGTATTAACATAAAGTCGAAGAGTGAACAGAACAAATCGATGTGACTAGTTGTATTCAACTAGTCGAGAGCGAGTTGATAAAAATAAGACATGCTGTATTTCTTTTGATAAGTCGAAAGGTTTCATCCAATCAAATTGGGGCATTTGAGTTGAATAGAGTTACCTCCCTTCGTTAACATTTTTTCCAATGTCGTCAAGGCCAAACACGTTAATCTTTATCAAAGATCAGCTGTTTATCTGGTTTTAAAGTGACCTAGAAATGTTATGGCACATAAACAATTAAAGCAAGTGAAATCATAGCAATGTAGTTAGGTTATTGGTTACGTTCTCACGAGAAGCGCATCGCATTATGATTAGACCCAACACATACAAGTCGATTTCGACGAGTTGATACTACAAGTCGCACCGTGTGAACGCGGCTTAACATGGCATTCAAGTGAAGAAAATAGACTTTGTACATATTGTATACTCGGCTATATTATTAACCTTGGATCCCAAAGAGTCCTTACAAAAAAAAAACTTTTAAAAATCAAAGAAAACAAATTATCTCACAAATTTCACTTCGATTTATTTTTTACTAATGTGATGCTGTGTGTATGATCTTATTTACATACATCTTTATAACTATAAACATGTTATGTTTTAACATGAAATCTTCATAATATATCAAATTAATTGCATCAATTTAATCATAAGAGTGAACCGGAAATTTAGTTTGTTCTACCAAGTGCTACGAGTTCCCATGCCCTGATGTTACATGTTGTGAAACTAAACCGTTAACGTGTGGAAGACCTACATATACCCTAAATCACCTAAAATTTCGTCCATAAAATTACAACTTTGGAAGCTATGTAAATGACTCTGAAATAATATATAACTGTCATATGACAATGATGAGGTTGGGGAGATTCAGGATTTTACAGAAAACATAAATTTGTTTGTTTACATGTACATGCTATAATACTTTCACAATTTTCGAAAAAGAGACACAGATATGTGGTTGAATTTATAGGTGATTTACGGTATATATGAAAATCACTCTTCAAAGTATCCCTAATAATTACGGTCATGAGAGTCTACATGTTTTATTGTTAATGTAGACATGAATGCAGACATAAATCCAATCACTAGCTTGTTAGCACAGTTTAAATAGTAACAGTCCTGTAATCTGCTTATTTCATAAGTTTAGGCTAAATCTGAAACAAATTCGACCAAAAATGCAAAAGTTTTAAGTAATTTAAGTATTGAATTTATAAATGTGAGTTTGGAACTCAAACTTATATCTTTCGGTAGTTCCATGTCTCAGTCTGAACTTCATAAATATTTCAAAATTGTGTGTCAACACTTCTTAGCCTTTGCATAACATGTACTTTGTTTATTGGTTGAAGGGTTAAATTTGTTGAGGATTTAGGGTGGGTTGGGATAAGACAAGCTTACTTTAACAACGTACTGCACGTTATTTCACTCATATATTGGCTTACCCACCCAATAGGTGAAGGATACTACCCTCAACGACACTGGCCACAAAAAAAAATGCCACAACAAAGTACACGACTCAAACAAGACCCCACAACAAATTGGCTTCTAAATTCCCTTTAGCTCAGAGAGCACCAGGGCAAAGGAAGCTCCCACCCAACCCCTCAAAAGGTCAACCCCTAGGTATTAAACTATAATAATAAACTTACCACATGTGTATAATTTACAGGGTTAATGTGAATATTAATAGGACATTCAAATCTTTTTTTTTAAAGCTCACACATAAATATCCATAATAGTTTTGATTCTAGTACGACACAAAGGGCATATTCTGTTATTGACAAAATGAGCTCGAACAATTTGGTTAGCACACTGCAGGCAAAGACACAGGTGCCTGCATGGTAAAATAAGCACGCTTTTGGGACGGTCCTGACAGACAACACAGGCCCTCTTGTCCCTTTCTTGCTCAACTTCCCTTTCTAATTCGTCTCGACTTCTGTCAGCTTTACGGTCGGCAGAGAAAATTGGTGTTCGAGACTGATCCCTTAAACCACGACGGGTTAAGCTATCGTTTGAGATATTTGGCAAACGAATGTCAATGTCACTGTCACTTTCAGACGTATACACACTGTGATTGTCATTTGTTTCACCTACTGACTCGCTCTCACTTTCTTCCGATGCATCACTGATGTTGTCTTCCTGGCTTCTCTCACTCCCAGAATCGTCAAATGATTCCTCGTCAGAGTCCTGAAGCATCAAATCACCCACATCTCTTGCACCAATGAAGGGCAAAGTTAATCCACGGCTGTGCATGAAGTATAGAATTTTTGGCATGTTCATAACCAGCAGATACATAACTAAGCACACCAAGATTCCAATGTAAGCTTCTTTTTGTATGTTCTGGAAGACATCAACAAAAATATACTTTAACTCCCTCTTAATGATATTGAGTTTTACAAAAACGAAGTCTAAGGAAGAGTGGCTGATAAAATGAACGGTTTCAACAAACGTTGTCCATGATGAAATGCATAGATGTTCAACAGATTTTCCGATGGCTGAGAATCCAGCTACTGTGTTATTGAAAACTCCTCCTACCAATTTTTTCCCGTAAAACAAACTTGATCCACAACCGCTGAATATATCTCCTGATGTTTGAATTATAGTACTGACGATCCATACAAAACTGTTCCATAAAACTATCGCCATAAATTCAACTGAAGACAGCACAAAGGTCACAATATTCCATACAAGTGCCAAAAACTTCCACACAACAATTAGCACAGACTTTATACAGAAGAGGAGCTCTAATAGGAAGTCACCAAAGTTTGTTAAAATGTCTGCAGCGGTGGTGGAAATAACTTTTGTGAAGTGAGCCGTAAAGTGGAAAGCTACTGATATACACCCAAACAGCCAAGTCAACAGATTGTAGTTGAACAAAGCAATCGTGTGGATAAGCAGACCAACGTTAGTTATTCCATCCACTAACATGTGGAAGCAAAACTGAAAAAAATCAACCACCGCCATCCCAATCCTTCTTATTCTGGATTTATTTAAAGTCCTGGAAAAATATTGCACTCATCATAACTTCATGGTCCTGTATAGTTATCATCTTCCTTTGGGATGTTCCACGGTCGCACTTCAACCATATGGCTCTGCTGCTCTGAATTCACATTATAAATACATTTATACGACACCAGCTTATAACTGTAAAGCAATCATTTCCATTGAATAAACCATGGATTTTTAAAGTTAAAATTAAAAAATATAAATATAAATAAAAGTGCCTTGAATTCTATGTTGTTTCAGATTTTGTTTGATTGATTGGTGTTTAAAGTCGCACGGTTGCCGGTGCATGGTTAAAAAACCGAGAAGACACCTCGTAAAAACCAACCCGAAAACTTCCCCTATATACCGAAGTTTCAGTGGAGGGATCAAACCTATTCCGGGTACAGTAGTCCAACGCTCAACCACGGAGCCACGGAGCCACCCTGTTTCAGCTTTTGTTCTCTGGATGCAACTGATATTAAACCATATTGTATTTCACAATCTACATTTCAAATTAGGCAAAGATATTTATGCTTGAGTCTATTGCTACACAAACAGCATGTACCTGAATATATATTTAAAATTCGTATAAAGAGTAATCACACTGACACAGGGATATCGACAAATAAATAATCTCATGTTCTAGATCAATTCTCAGAGACAAGTTTCTAGATAGACCTGAATCTCGAGTTGTTCTGGAAAACCTAAAGGCGCATCTCGAGAAAAGGCAATATATGTAACATGTATATTGTGAAGATAAATATGTGGCGAATGTGTAACACACATACATGTAGCTATTAGGTATAGGTGATAATAAGCACAACCTGAAGAATGTATCATTTAGAGTTGTAGCAGTAAAACCGTTTAGTCTACCAAATAAAGATGAGGGCAGTTAAGGGTCATCTGACACAGAAGGGAGTTTCGTCTTAACCAAGAGGTCCTTGAGAGATTTGTTCTTCTTGTATGCTATGATGGGTCTCTGTGATAGAGGGTTCATCATTTTAGGTCCAAGGTTTTGATATTCCTGTATTAGGAGACTTGCAAACCTGGTGTTGGGCTGATCACATTGTAATACAAAAGGAATAATGTCTACCCTGGAGCCTTTAACGGGTTCAAGGTTGAAACCCAATGGATACAAAGTTTGCAGTGTTTTAAGCTTCTCTCTCCAAGCATTTCTGTTGGTTTCCTCTTCAGAAGGAAAAATAGGATTTTTTTCAATCGGCCTGATTTCGAAATGATCTATGACCGAATGGCCAGGAAGGGAGAAATGTTCACCTATTGGGGAGGTAATCAGCCGTAATCTGATTAAACTCAAATGATTGTTGGCTCTAAGCCTAAGATAATTTTTGGTTTCTCCAACATACTGTTTCAGACACTTTTTACAAGTGATGAGGTTAACCACATATTCCGAAGCCATTTTATGTTTGTTCTCCGACAAAGATAGCCCTCTCTGCTATGTAATAGTCTAGCTTACATCTAGTCTGTCCCCATCTTCATTAGGTAGACTTATGGGTTTACTAACTCTAAACAATAAATTTTTCAGGTTGTGCTTATTTTAACCCATACCCATATTCGCCACATATTTATCTTCACAATTTACATGTTACATGTACATATATTGCCTTTTCTCGAGATGCGTCTTTTTATGTTATCTAGAACAACTCAAGATTCAGGTATATCTAGAAACTTGCCTCTGAGAATTGATCTAGAACATGATATAATTTATCGACTTTAATAAGTGCCAGTGTGATTACTCTTGACAAAAATATATATCAATTTCAAATACAGTTGATATTCTTTCACTTTTGATAGCTGTGAATTTTAATGTAAACTTAGACTGTTATACTCATATTATTTGAAGTGACTTTATAAAGTGTTAGTTCTGTTGGAAAGATAATTTAGCTTGGTAAGTATAATACAATGTAGCTATTGTAGCATGAATATGAGCTATAAACACACGCCGTACAGCATTGACTTTTAGAATATCATCTCACTTTTTCTTCATTCGGAGGCATATATTTCGTCAAGAGTAAAAATTCAAGAAAACTTGCATTAAATAAAACTGTAACTATTTACTTGAACACAATCAGCTGATAATCACTAGGGCTGGTCGTCAAATTTTGACAAGTTCCAACATACGTTTGTTTTGTTTTTAAACCAAGCTTTATGAACGGATGTCACTATCCGCGCACTTCGTGCTGTTGAGTAAAAAACGTAACCAGAATTTTGTTCGGGTCTAGAACGGATTTTAAATATAGCCTTAGCAAAATTGACTCTGAAATTGTAGATCAAATAAACACACAACGATAATATTAACCCTACTTTAAATTTAAAACAATTTATGGTTCAGACTGTTAGGTGTTTGTGTAAATGACAACGAGTTTATTCCACTCTTCTAGCCTTTATCAAGTGTGTGTTTTGAAGACTGCGAATCGTACTGTAATTCGAATGTTTTGGCCATGATGAAGTCGCTGTGAATTTATTCTAGGTTTTGGTTAACATTTGGGTTTATTATGTGTTAATTTGTAAACTGAAGCCTTAGTCTAATGTCTATGGTGGGGAAAATGAAGTCTGTAGCCTTTTGGATAGGCGTTGCTGGACTTTTTTACTTTCGACACTGCAAACTAGTGAAAATTATGATGAAGCTATCTCTTGAATTTTGTGAATATTTTGGATCGTTGTTACTCACGTTTGTAAATGCAATGTCTGGTCCAGCGAAAGAACTGATTAAACTTTTCAATAATGTGTCTCCCCACGTTATAAAATGCCTGTTTGATACAACAATGGCTTTGCGATGGTTTTGTGAACAAATCATAACAGGACTTCTTGGATATAATTCTATGTGGATATCTGCACTTAGCTGGACTTTCGTGTTGAGTCTAGTACACCTTTATATTTCCAACAAACTTAGCAAACTTAATGCTGGAATAGCTGTAGAAGTAGAAACAATCAATAGACATGATAGAGACAGACTCAAAAACTTTCGGACTCCGGAAAGGGAAGCTACTCCATCAAGTCCAATGCAACTCTTAGAAGGCAGTTCTGATGGAAATAGAACTTTATTTGACAGTGATTTAGACAATATCTCAATGGATCACAGATTATGTTTAGTTTGTTGTAAGAGAGAAAAAAACACAGCATTATTTCCTTGTGGACATGTGCAGCTATGCTGGAAGTGTGCTTGTCAAATTCAGAGTCATGGATCAAAATGTCCACTTTGTCGGCAAGTCATACATGAACTAAAAAAGATATATTTCTGACGGAAACAAATATAAAAAATTTAATTGGCATAACAAAGATCTTATCCTTGACTTGTTTTAAGTCCTGTCTTTGTCCTGTGGCATCCTTGTCTGGTGCCAGTGTTATTGACATCTGACATGATGGAGGGTTGCCTCCTTCGCCCATTGGTCCGCGGGCTGCATATTAGTGAAATAACTATAAGTATTTCAAACAAACAAATCATACTTCAGCATGATGTTATAAAAACAAGAAAAATATTTTAGATTTTCAAAACAAAAAAGAAATAAAATAATTGTTATAAGATGTAAATACTGTGTTTTACAGACTAGTGGAATGCGGAATCGCTGATCCAGGATCGAAATAGAATTTATCTGCCAGGGTTATACATAAAAGTTCAGTGGGTGCTGCGGTTTGTTTTAAGAGAAAAAAATATTGCATTATATCCTTGCCTTGTGGACATGCTCTCTGATCACATAGTTATGCTGGAAGTGTTGCTGCCAGATTCAGTGGCAATATCCAATTTATCAGCAAATGACACTGCATGAACTGAACACAAAAATCATGTATGATTGAAATTGATTGATCTCATTAGCTTTTATTTTGTAACATGTTTATTGACTTTATTTGCCTTTTTAGATCACGAAGGTATAGAAGCATCAATTCAATACAGGTTGCAATACCATGGGTACAGTTACATGATTGTAGTATGCTACAATCTTACTTCAGCAGGGCATTACAAAAACAATGTAAATATTATCATTTATCAGAACCAAAATAAAAAAGGCACTTTGATGTTACTACTTGTGCTGTATTACTACTGGAGAACTGAACGGCAGGGTAGCTAAAACAGTGAAATCATATTGAAATGTTTGTTTTATTTTTCTTCGTTAATTGTGGTTGTGTTCTCTTTGTTTCTATGTTGATGTTGAGAAGTATAAGAAAAAAATGACCCTTAGCAGATTAAAACGAATGAAATCCTAAAAAGGGAGAAAAAAAGTTTTTTTTAAAGTAACCAATATTAGCAGCTTTAGTTTGTTGTTTTGTTTTTACATCTTGCATGATCTTAAACCACACATCTCGACACTCATTTATAAGATAAAGAAAAGTGTGATGGATGATAGTCTTTGTGGCTTACATGTACCTGCAGCAAAAGGCTAACATGGGCAGCACCATAGTGTTAGCCAGAGAGGTGTCTCTGTGTCTTTGGGTCACCCAAAAGCCATTAGACACCCTACTTCAATCAAATTTAACATGGGAAAGATAGGGAAAATATCAAATGAGACACCCTGTTTCTGTGAAAATAGTGGTTTGAGACACCCTCTTTTTGATTTCTGGCTAATGCTATAGACAGAACCGTGGCTTCACTGAACCCTGAATTATAGGTTCAAATCCCCCTGGTGACCTTTGGTAAATAAGGGAAGTTTTGTTGTGGGGTAGTTTTTACGAGGTTTCTTCTGCGTTTTCCATCATACACCTGTGACCAGAAACGCAAATGTGTTATACATAAGTTAAATACTCTTGAGTACACCAACCAACCAAATAAATAAATACATCTAAACAAGAGGCCTCTTAAGGCTCCAGAACAGATTACCCTAAATGTTTGACAAATTCAACCCCCTTTACAACTTAAACAACTACATTTTATGCAAAAGGTAAAAAGTGTAGACATGCAATTTTGAAATATTTAGGTTCAGACTTTGAATTCTTGAAAATGTAAGTTTTAGTTCCAAACTCACACTTCAACAATGAAATTGCCTCTAATGTGTACAGATTCCTTGAGGTGGCAGATCAAAACCAATCAAGAATGGTGTCATTCTTTGCAGATGGCTGTGGTGCACAAAATAAAAACTCTATTTTACCAGCAATGTATATTTTCTTTATTCAACAGACGGCTACATCAGTCAAACGCATCACTCAGTATTTGTTAGAAACTAATCACGGCCAGAACGAAGGGGACTCCCTGTACAGTCTGATTGAAAGAGCACTCCGGAAAGCAGGTGACATTTTCGTTCCAACAGAAGTAGCAAAGGTTATACAGTTGTCTAGGAATAGTTATCCCTACGCCGTGTATCAGTTGCAGACATCGGACATATTGGATTGGAAAATTCTTTCCCAACAGATGAAGATCTTG
>JAVFBZ010108560.1:0-24962 GCA_032466195.1 Katharina tunicata | reverse complement strand
GGGGGCAAAGTCCGGGGGGGGCAAATGTCCGGGGGTAAATGTCCGGGGGGCAAATGTCCAGGGGGGAAATGCCCTGATACCGATATTTTTATGTATTTCTTGCAGATAAAAAAATAACCCAAATTGCTCAAAATTTAACCCTAGCTAATCAGATCCTGTACGAATGTCATAATAAGATTATATATCTGATCAGCTACATTTTAACATACATTTATTTCAGTAACTTGATAACTACAAGAAATGTAGCACGAATGGTCCACCATACATTTTACTAACAGTAGTTCAGCTGGAGCGGCTTTCAGTGGAAAACGAGTAGCAGTAGAAAATGTGTAATAACAGTTTTAGTAACAGCTTCATATGGTCTACAATTAGACCATAACTTTCTTTTTTTATTTTTTTTTTATTTTATTGCAAACGTATTGACAAATTATGAACTTTCAGCACAGTTCCGATTCCTGCAATAATAACGACTACACCACGGCTCCATATATTATAACCATATGTTGCACTTATTGATTTTTTTTATGGATCTATGTGTTTTTATTTTATTTTTATTTGTTTTATTACTACGAATTAATCTATCTCATTACATGATACACATAACATATAACATAACATAATATTCAATACAAAGTATTCATTTTTGAACATCTATCGTACTATCGTTAACCAATCATTCCACTTAATTACAAACTCATCATTCTTATCAATTTTGAGTGCTGTAATTTTTTTCCATGTAAATGTATTTAGAGATCTAATATTTCATTTCAAACAGGGATAAGATTCCTGCTTGACAACTTTTGATGTATATAAAGTAACGAGTTATTAACAATATATAGTTCATAGGCGTATACAAATTACCAGATATTGAATAACTTTTATCCAAAAATTAGATACAATTTCAGAATGACAAAAGAGATGTTCAATAATTTCTGGCTCACTTTTACATAAAGTACAGTTGGAATTTTTTTTTTTGTCAGCAAACTGACGCATCCTCATGAAAGTAGCGCACAAAACTGAAGGGCATACTAAGATAGCTCCTACTTATCCCACAGTTCCGAGTCTTCGTTGAAAAGCTGAAAAGTACGTAATGGTTACAAAATATGATAGTTTAAGCGGTAAACTGAGTTGAGCTAAGGCTGGTTGTTCGAAGTATTTAAAGAATTATAACGCAGAAACAACCGTACTCGATTCTTATAGGCTTCGAACTTATCACAGACTGAACTTGAACGTCAGTTTAAAGACCGTGTCATCCTATTCCAGAGAAAACAACATTAAGAGAGACTCTACTGAGAATATTTTCCACGCATTTGATTGATTGACATTTTCGCCGTACTTAAGGTTATTTCACTCATATATTGGGGTACCTGTCCAATATGTGAAGAAAACCACATTAAACGGCATTGGCAACACACGTCCACAGTTCATTTACAGGACGACAAACAGGACACAACAACAAATCAGTTTCCCGATGCCCTTGGCGCAAAGAGCACCAGCGCACAGGAGGCTACCAGACAGGAGACAACCAAAGGAATGAGACTACTCAACAAAACTTTAAATACGATAATTACACCTTCTCAGAGCTCGCTTATTAAGTAATATCTCAGGGTACCGATGGTTTACCTGGCTTGTCTATGTCAATAACAATGAATAGAGCCTCCATCGTCACACAGCGTACATCATCCATTTCTAATAGCTTATGCTGTGACTGTAATTTGTAAGACTCGGGACATACGAAAAACAACAGAACACTTAATTCTAGCTCACCTAATAAAATTGGAACGAGCAGAACGCAACAAGCCGAAAACTGCTTTCAGTTTATTGCCACTTACAGAAAACGTAGTCGAACCCCATCTGTTTTAAACATTTTCTACGCTTCTCATATCGTGGTTCACCAGCCTGGTTAATCCAATAGGGTCGCAAAGGTTGCATATGACTTATCAGCAGATCATATTATTGTATGATAGCCAATCGTCTTTGTCGTAGCTATATCCTACTACTTACGTCAGTAAAAGGTAAGGCTCTTTAGCTCAATATAAAATTTCCGGAACTTCCACTGAAAGAATTTAATGATTTTAAATGCCAATCGTTAGCTGCTAGCGGAAAGTTTTTACGATGACTAAACTGTAACACCATCTTAAAACTGCTTCCATTGGATGATTCCACGAAGTACGCCATCGTTCATTGTTACAAAGGGTGATCTGTGCGGATTACATCTACAACGGGATTGCGTCATGTACTTTCTTTGTTGTTTTACCTATGTGATAGAGAACAATAGGATTTTTGAGGCTTAACCAAATAGTCCTGAAACCAAAGCCTCAGTTGTGTTGTAGGTAACACAGTAGTATTCGTTAGCAAATAAGTTTACTCAATGACTTAATTAGAACCCAAATAACGTCCATCAGCCTATTCACGGCGTGACGCGAGGTTTATAGCATTAATCCTCACGTAAACATTGTTGATAAGTTTGTACCTGTTGATATGCACCCCGAACGCCCTTTTGCAAATCTCTCTTCAGTCCGCCGTGCTGAAATCAAAGCTACTCTCAGCTGACTAACTCACATCCTGGCCATTACAGACAACAAGAACAAAAACCTACCACCGTATACAAAACCACGGAAGTAGATTTGGGGATTGAGATAATTGAGGCTTTATAGCCATCTCAAACGAATACTCCGCATCAGACCACCATTAGCTGTTCTTCAATAGAGACGTCTTGAAATTGCTCGGAGATACCTCTGTAGCATTTCATCGTCTGATCTATTAATGGACTAAGATAGAGAAACTTTCCTGAGAAAAAGCCAATCGCTCTGTTTCACTTTTTTGAAGATCTAAGATCGATATCTACCTAAAATGGCGTCGGCCAGAATTACTGGGGTTCACGTCGTTGTCGTCGTTCTAGTTTACCTGGTCAAGGAAACATCAGGTGTTGCAATCTGTCCCGCCCTTTTCTCGTTCACCAATGATCCAGATAACTGCCGCAACTTTGTTCGGTGTGTGTTCGGCAATCCGGTCACTATGCCCTGTCCCGGTGGGCTAGCCTACTCATCCAAAGATAAAACTTGTGTTTGGATGAAAAACAGCGACTGCAACGGTAAGTTAGGCTTGAACTTTCTTAGCCTTTATTGAAATAAAAGCGAAAGAGTTGCATTATATTTTGTTAGGTTTATATTATTAACTATAAAAGAAATTGGATAGAGCAAATGTGTTGCTGCGCCAAATATGTCAAGTTTGCAAGACGTTTATTCTTTAAACAATCCCCCAACAGGCAAATAACAGTCCTATTCCGCCCTTAATTTGCACGTCTTTAGTAAAGCCCATTGCATATAGTCATAAACCAGTCAATTCCACTACAAAGATCCCATAGACATTTGAAGAACATTTATGCAGAGACATAAGGTACGTTTGATCTCACAAAAGTTATTTGTTTGTTTTACGTGTAGATGGCTCGGTTGAGATAAAGCTACCACAGCCGTTTTCGTTTACAAATGGAAGAGCGTCCAGAATCACTGTCAAGTCTTCCACTCAAACCCCGCGTACAACAACATCACAGAGGACAACAGCAAAGCAGCCATCGGACGCAACAACCGACAAGAAAAACACAGCACGTCCCGAGTTGTCCACAGAAAGACCTAAACCAGTAATATTACTGCGGTCCATCGAGGAGGAATGCCTTCGTAATCGTCGAGCTAAATTGCCACATCCCACAGAGTGCGCTCAATACTACGACTGCAGCGTTATCTACAAGAACGTTCCCAAATACTTCGAGCAGTTTTTGATGGAGTGTCCATATCCACAGTTGTTCAACGACCGCACCTCGAGATGCGAGGGTCACAACAGGGTGAAGTGTGGACGAAGACGGGAGGTTAAAGAACCATGTAAGTAGAAGCACTCCTTCTCTCTATTTTTGCGTTCCTTTCTTTTTGGCACCGTAAATTTAATTATAATTGTTTTGATTATCAAGACAACGATCAGTTTCAACTAAGGGCCAATTTACACAAAATGCTGCACGACAATTTAATATCGTACTACATTTTACTGCAAAAAGTTTAACGTGACGTTATTTTATCGTGCGATATTTATTTGTCGTACGACATTTTGTGACAGCGGGCCCCGAAAAATAACGTGATATAATTATTTTATCAAAATTGTACAGCGGGTAAGCTTACCCATAAATGAATACCCACACTTAAATGGGCCCCTTCCTTTCACGAAATGGAGAAGAGTACAAGCACTAATCACAAGCCATCTTGCTTGTTGTCGTAATACTGTTTCCGCACGACAATGAATTGTCCTATTTTTACTTTCAACTGATATAAAATCAAACAGAAAATAAGTTTTTGCAGGTCCGATTCAATATAAAGTCAGTATATAGCGCAGAAAGAAGTATATAAAATCGTGAAGCCGAAGGCCTACCACCTAATCAGCTATTAACATACTCTCAGACTGCACGCAGGGATAGCTCTTTAGGCCCACAACAATATAACCAGTCAATACCGTAGAGTCAGATACTCCACGGTATGGAGAATGGTTTGATTCTCTAGTTTAGAATGTTTGATGCCTTGTATTGACAGTTTGTCCTGTAAAAGCACACATCTAAACTTTGCATATACGCGGTAATTAATAAAGTCCTGTTATCCCATTTTATTACACGTACATTGCCAAATGTAAACAAGAGATTTATGGAGTGGAATATGGAGCACGTTACGGTCAATGTCAGTACGCGGCATGACCCACCCTGGGGTCCATATATCCATGCCACCCGGTAGCCCAGAAATGCCAGACGGTTACCAGAATCGGAGGCTGTTTCTCTTAACAACCGTATTGTTGGCCCAAAACATAACTTTAAGCATCGCTCTCAATGAACAAGAAGAAAACAAAAGATTTAGCAAAATAAAATCTCCTTTAACTCATTCCTTATCCTTTATTAACAAACATTGTATAACGGTTGATGGACCAATTGGTAGATTTTTGTGTCCCTGGATAAACATCTTTGAATTAGCAATGTGTACATTAAATATATTGAATTATTTAACGGTAGACGCACAAATAGGTAGATTTAGAGGGCCATGCATAAGTACATTTGAATTCTTTGCCATTGAATCATTGATTCCCATGTAATATATAAAACCAGATATAGCCAAATCAAAATACCATGTTTACATGGCTCTGGAAATAAATTTTATTTATACATATATTTCTGTTTCTTAAGAAAACTTTTCAAAAATTATTGCACTCTTTAATTTTAAAGGTGACTACATTCAAAACTTGTGTCAGACCGCTAACTGCCGACCATGCAGTTCTCGGTTTCCGTCCTGTGGGAACCGGCCTGACGGAGTCAACGCATGGGGGCAGCGAGAGTGGACACCATATTTCGTGCAGTGCTCAGATGGACGGTTGATGGACCAAGGCGTTTGCGAGCAGAGTAAAGGTTTTCCAACCCTCTTCTCTCCGGAGAGCAGAGCCTGCGTCAGCGTCTTCTCCGTCCCGAAGAAGTTTGGTGGTTACCAGCCGGATTGTAGCAGAAAAAGAACCGGGTTCTACCCTGACGAGAACGGAAGATGTGATGTTTACTTCCAGTGTAAAGATAACGAGTTCCGGGATACTTTTGAATGTCCAAACGGGCATGTTTTCGATCCTGACTCCGCGTTGTGTAAATACTCCTATTTGGTAAGAGGAAAATGTGGTAGTAAAGCTGGCTAAACTCTCCGAAAAAGGGATATTCCAAGAACCGTTAATCCAATTTTAATTATGTATATTCATTATCTATAGACGTTCAAACGACTCGAGACGAGACGCGTTGGTCAAGTACAATGGATAAATCGCTTGTGTATTCTTCCGCGGTGACAGGAATGTTGAGTTAGATTTGTTGATCCCGGTTTTATTGACATCAGCACGCAAATGTTTTTTCTTCTTCTTCTTTCGATTCGCAGTCTTTGTTACTAGTATATCTATTTCTTTAGCAGTTGTGTGTATGTTTATGCCAATCACTCTGATTTACAGCATCAAAATATGTAAGAGATAAAATGTTGACCGTTTGCAGTTATCTGTAGTTGGCGATATTGACAACACTGCAATTGTGTTTACACATTCGGTTGGTTATATGCAGCAGCATCCAGATGCTTTTATAACAAATGTTGGATTGGAAATAAAAAATATGTTCTTGATTGATTGATTTGATTGCTTTCTTGTTTAGATAAATCGGGACAAACGAATTACCACATATCCTCTCCCAATCCCCCCGGCCCACATACCCATTTTAAAAAAAACCATCATTTTCATATCTTATATCATCCTTTAAAGTTTCGCCTCCTTTAAAGCTTTCGTCCTCTGGCTAAGAGCAGTATGTTTTTTTTAGATAATATTCATGCTGTCATACTTAGCACTGGAAGAACATTATATTTCCAACAGCAAAAACACTAAACTAACTACACATTTTATGGTTTTATAAAACCGCGTTAAACATTAATTAATCAATCAAACTTTAAAGCTTCCGTCTGAAGATGCCGAAAAGGGGCATTTTTACGAAGTGCAAGGGACATAAGATGAAGAAGAGTAATGGATTCACCATCGATGCCAGATGACAGCAGTTTATCATTTAGAATTACCTTCAGACAACATTGCAAGATTTCACAAAATCTCATAATTTGGCAAGTAAATTTGAATTGTTGTGCTGTTAGCAGGTTTTATGTTAAGTAATCTTATCAAGAACTAAGTAACGTTTCAAGCGAGAGAAAAAGTCAAAAAGTATTTTTGTTCATGCCGTTATCAACTAACAATTAGTTTACAGAGCTGATCGACCGTGTAAGTCTCGTTCACTTGTACTAACTCCCGGGTATATCTTTGTACCTCTTGAGTTTCAGTCTTTCAGAATAATATTTTCTTATGTTTTGAATGAGATCATAATACTGAACGGTACAACTGTCGTCGTTTGAACTCCACGCGTGATTTTAAAGCTAAAACAGACAGTAGCTTATACCCGGGACTGGAATTAATCTCGCTAAATCTCGCTCACCACATGACGTGACATGCTTGCCCTATTGTTTTATACATGTAAGCGAGACACGATCAGTGGAAATCGAGGGCAGTTTTTTTTTAAAAAAGGGTGGTATGTCTGGAAGTGCGGAATCAGTCTATATGAGTAAATTAAGTGAAAAATGAAAATAAAAAAGTTTTATGTCCACTGGAAATCGAATCCAAGACAATTGTACACATTATGGCACTCAGAACGATGAAGGTGTGTTGACAATCACACTCCGAGAGATTCATTTCTGGAGCAAAGATGATGAGTCAGATATAGTACTATATAAGTGTTCCATAGCATCGAGTTATGCTTCAGCGTTAGCTCAGTTTTGTAGGATTAAGTGTCATGTTAATAGCCTGACGCTGTATGGCGTGATTTGGTGTCCTATGTTTTTAATATTGATTTTTAAGAGACTATACGGTAGAAACGAAACACAATTACTTGATCTACGTTGACAATTATAATTTTGTGTGCGAGAAAATGTTTTCGTAAAATAAAACGTAGCTCTGAACTTTAGTTTTTCTTAGAAATAAATATGAGAACTCTTCTTCGTGAAATCACACTTGTAATTTTTCTCATTTTGATGCAATTTATTTCGACATACCAATACAAATTTGAAACAACTTTAGAAGTGCAAAGCAGTATAAACCACACGCTATATACAGCTTCTGTTCCGTAATGTGGTTCAGTATAAACTCGAATGAATTGACGAAGAGGGCGGCCTGTTCAAAATACAGTCCCTTTGGGAGAATACACTGTTTGTCGCTGTGTCAACAAGGTGCGGCTGCTAAATAACTAGTTCACAGGCTTGTTAGAACTTCTTGAAAAGGCAACCGTGGGCTCTGAGTAAACAACATAAATCTACAGCATAGTGTTTGATTAGCTATATTCTAGCATGTTACATGCTATGGTGGTGTAGCTGTCATTCGGATTTCACGTGTTACATTAAAGTCTCCACTTAATAATAATACGTGCTAGACATCCCTGCTTAAGTTTGACAGGCACGTCTGTTCGCAATTGTGCCACATCTCTGTTTCTTGTAGCGATAAATTTAAAACTAAATGTCGCGTTGATACCTTAGAGGTGATATTTCCCGAATAATATTTAGAATGGGATATTACGTGTCTTTTACTTCTGGAGCCCAACAGGTACGCTACTGAGCAGTGTTATCAAAACTCTTTTTCCGATAAAGCCCAACAGTTATGGAACAGAATGTACGTTTAAAATGAGCAATGACACGAACCGCTCATTTATTCTCGAGTTAACTATTTACGCTAATGACGAAAGATATCACATCTCCTTCTTCAAAAATAAGTTTACGAGGAATAATATCACATCTCAGTTTCTTTAAAAGCTTAGCATGTATAGGCTAATGAGCTATGATATATTACATATGTTTCTTTTACAGGTGAACAAGTACATGTATGTTACTTATATTATATTATCTGTTTCAATTAAAGGTCACACACTAATGACCATTTATGTCCCAGTAATAATATCGCATATCTGTTTCATCCATAGCCCAACAGTTAATCTTTTGATTTCACATATTCCGTTTCTTGTAAAGCTCTTAATATACACCATCGGGGAATGATACCACATCTGTAACACGTCAAATACTTCAGAGGCGTTGTTCGTTTTAGTTGGAATAATTTGTTCTAATTATCTAACTGGTTATTCTAATTACCGAGAGTCAACCAACCAACTGACTTCACCGTACCAAGCGACCACTTTACCAACACGATTTAAGATTATATGATAGAGGCATAAAGAAGTCGAGACACATAGAATAACATAAGATTTAACGGATGACAACTAATGATAAATATCCGGAGTAAGTTATTAATTGAGCAATTATAGAGATTAGTGTCAATGAACTGAGCACTTAAAAAATTTGTGTCAAGGAATACATACCCCAAAAAATGAAAAAGAGAAGAGAAAAACAGCATTAAATCTTACGTTATTCTGAGATTTAAGATGTGGCATAATTCTGTGCGAAAATACGAAAATACATGTTACACATGAATAGGTAGTTCCTATTTACCTATATAGTTCGTTATACTTACATTTTTATATAATGTAGTTAGCTACGAGTTCTTATAAAAGCATAGAAAATCTGCACCAAAATAAAATCCTATTCTTTTTTATTTGTGTTTAACGAACTCTATCAAAGGCATATAAAGTCTGCAACAACATAGACATCCTATATCTTTTTACTTGTAATAGAATAGAAATAGAATGCCCCGCAGTGAAATAGTGAAAAGTTGTTTTATTAACAATAATGTTATTTCACACTTCTTTCGTCAGTGTGTTTACAAGTTAATAAAATGTGATATGTGTTTACTGAGAAGAGACCTCGCTACAAACATAACTGTAAAATAACTATAAATACGACAATGAAAGTAAATACCACCAAGACGTAGGTAATATGTTGTCATTACACGTATTTTTTATTCAGACAAACGTTGGGGTCAGCAAAATATTTAATTACGTAGTGTCAAGGAATACATAGAAAAAAGTGACAAGTTTGTACCAGACAGATCCTTTAATCAAAACAATGCCTCGCCAGGTAAAACCTCACAACGCTTGGTAGCTGGATTAAAGTTGGTAAGTCGTCTAAAGCCGGACTCATCTATTTCATAATTGCAGGCTACTTTGGCTTTCAGTTGCTCATCGGTGCACATGATATACTCAGGGGAGCCCAATCTACCCGGCCAGGAGTTGGCACCATCGGGCAGGCTGTCGCAGGATGGATTCATGGCGGCACAGGGCATGGCATTACCTGAGAGACACTGGTTCTTGATGTAATCACCTGCATGAGACGTAAATGAATTTAAATTAACCTTCCTTTGTGTATTTGATTTAATAAATTTTCAACAGTGTTTTAAATGGTGCTAAATTGCACTGGCTCCTTCACATTATCCGATATAGGTTTAAATCCACCTTAGGTACCTAAGACCGTAGTTATATACAGAAAGTTTTATGTTGGCTGCAGAAATCGATTCGAGATTTCTTCCCCGTTTTCACAATGCACCGGGCAACATAAAGCCGCCACATACAACGTTAAACAGCAATAAAAATATCATATTAAATATTAAAAAAAAATGATTTGAAACAACGCGTATGGCATTACTTACAGACAAATCTAAACCAAAAAAAATAGCATAAAGATAAAAGAAGATTAGAACCGGAGGATTTTTAATTTAACTCAATAAATAACCAGCATGACCATATCAACTGGACAATATGTGTTAAAGACACAATGTTTTAATTTGCATGTCAATCCTGCCATCCAAATGACGTGTAAATAAGGGTATGAGGGTGAGGGTCATCCTCGGGCGGTTTGGTTTCATAAGACGCGAGAAATATTATACAAGGCTAAGATTGCTTTGCTAAGATTTCACCAGACATTTACTTCGAAAGATCAACTTCAAAACCTGTTATCACTAAGCTAAAATTGAAAAAAAATAAATAAAATAAGCAGCCTTTAATTTTTTTATGCGTGTTTTCCTCTTTTCTCGAGTCAAAAAAAAAATGAAAAGACAAATGTGTTGTATTTTTAGCTTTGTTATTATGGTGTTAATATTCATTAAATGAAAACGTAATATGTAATATTTAAAGCACCATAAAATACATTTCGGGAATGTTTGTTGAAGAACTTTGAAAAATTCTAAATTTGATGAAGACCCCACAAAAGAAAAGAAAAATCAAGAAGTTTCATTAAACAACTATTGAGAGGTTTCTTACTAGTGATCTGCATTTTGAAAATGCATTTATGAAAGCCCTATAATTGACTACCTACCACTATAAGCATCGGGAATAAATATAATTAAATCTTAATTTTGGAAAAACAATTTGGTAAAACCACTAAGGGCTGTAGTCCATTACATGGCAGCTATTTCAATTTGAGTCCCAATTGAGTTCATTTTGAATTTCTGTACATTTTCGCGTCCACATACTGATCATGCCATGTAGGTTGATAAATCGTTTGCAAATTACAGCTAGGACTGTCAACGTGTGGCCGCTATTACAAAGATATAAACGGAACTGTAAATAGCCAGTAAATTTTCCATGACGTTTTGGCACCAAAACGAGGCTAGGTTTTGGCATAACCAATACGATATGGAAGCTAGACTGCTAATTTATTTAACCCAGTTTTCGTGGGGCGAATCATTTATATTACATATATGTCGTATACACCTCTTTATTTGGGAAGTTTCTGTTTTAAATCGAGTGAAAATACATCTTAGTGATTTTACTCACATAAAGAAAAGGCCTAAATAAAATGCCTAGGAAAATGCATGAACGAATGCGCTTTGGTACGCAAATGTTTGAAATATGCTGCGCACAAAAAAAACGCAATACGCACGCTATTTGAGCCAATATATTTAAAAAAATATATAACAATTGTTATTAGGCTATGGTTGTGAGCTTAAAATTATTTTAGCATACACAAATATCACTCAGCCTAATATGACGACAGGAGTGAAAAGATAAACATTATATTAACCAAATGTTGCTTACACTCTGTAGCTGGCCTGTCTCGTCCGTTGCCACAGTTTACCACACTGTGATGGCGGCATGTCCGGGAAGTGGTATCGAAGAGTAATGGATGGGGGCATTCCTTGAGGAATTGTCTCTTTATAATCCCGGTTACAGTCGATGGATCGCTGCAGTTAAAATACTGAGCACACTTGGTGGGATGAGGAAACACCCCGGTCTCGCCAGGCTCACATGTCTTACGAAAAACAGCAGATTGTAAACGCCTACTCCGAATAAACGTAGTCACCACAGGTCTGTTACCTGTTTATGACAGTGGAATAAAAATATGGCAACCATTATTTAAAGTGTGAGGATCAAACAATTGGCAACTTATAATACAGGAATCAGAACACGAAAAGCTTTAGTGGCATCTAATCGACAAGAGGGAAAATAAAAACAGATTTAATGAATAGAGGAATCAAATGAGTAGTGGGCTAAGTTAATTATTTGACCAGAGTTTAACGTTGTACTCAAGAGTATTTTACGTATATGACTACGATGCATATCCGGGGTGTTTGGTGGATCGGGCGATCTTAGCACTAAACTGAATTTCTCCCCTCATACAGAGGTGTTAAAAAATGACAATTTTTCAAGCCTAGGGAATTAAATTAAAGCAATAATTAAGCGACACTAGACCATATAAAAACTTTGACAACGTTTAAGGACTGCGCATATTTTTAGTACCATGGTCAACCGTGGTTGAAAGCGAGGGCAATCAAACTATGACAACACAGTGTCAACATTAAATATGCAGAAATGTGCAGGACTGGCCACGTGGTTAATGGGATGGCTGTAATCTTGCTTTTAACTTTGCCATGTCAATCTGACCATGTTGACAATGATTAGGATTACACTTGATTACATATGTGTTAGTGATTACTGTAATCCCCTTTTTCTCGACAAGAATTAAACTCAAAGTCTCCGAGATTTTCTGTATAAATACTGACCGCTTTACTTATAATCCTCGTTCTTGGTCTTCGGCGAAATCATGCATTTTTTTTGCATCTCAAAACTAGGAAAAGAAAAAAATTACTTACACAAATCATTTTTGGAGAAACTATCGAAGCACATGTGTTTGTAGAATGACTGGCCAGGTGGACAGAACTTCTCGCTTACCACTCCATAGGAACAAGTGTAGTATATACTACAGCTTCTGTCATCAGGGATCAGTTTCCAATCAACGTTATCACCACAAGGTTCCGTGGGTTCCGCGAAAACGTATTGCAAAATTGTTAGACAAAGTAACAGTGCCACAAGAACCTGAACAATTGACGCCATCTTGTCTTGGTTTTTCTAATATATTAACTGAGACAGTCTCCAGAGCAGGTAATCAACAAGCGCTCAAAGAGTATCAATATACTTAATAATGTAGTTCTTTAAGCCAGTTTAAATGTTATGTCTGTAACTGTTGTCTGTAAAGCGGTAAGACAAGTATGTATGCCTGTTCACTGAAGAATTCGCTCCCCATGACCAATCAAAGTATAACTGTAAAACAGATATAACAGAATGATCCATCGAAGTTATCAATATTCGTAAAGCTTAGCCAATGAAAATACAGAACAAGATCAGTTACTTTAACTATTCATCAAATCAGAGAATACTAACTTGTTATGTGTGTTCTGTCTACTTTAGCACGTTATTAGACTTTTACAGAGGTTCGCCAGCTCTGTTAAATATTGACTCAACGTTAACGTCTTGTAACTCTTCGGCTTTATTCAGATGGTGTTTGTCCACTCCAAGTGTCAATACCTTCAAAGACAACTTTTCTATACAGAATCCGCACGTCATGTAACTTCCTTATTGTTAAGGTTTCTGTTGTCGTCCCACTATTAAAACAAATTTTCGCATTCAACCCACAAGATTCGACTATGGTGGCGACCGCTGTTGAGTTAATAGTACATTGCACACTCTAACAACTTTCGCTGGGAACTTATTGAAGTCGTAAATACTTTCAGTCTAATTATATTACTAACAGATCATGATAACATCTGTCCCCAAGTCCTGTCTGACATATCTGAAGACCTAAGGACACAGGATAAATATTCATCTTCACTTCTCTTCTCTTTACTGTTAAGTTATATGACATAAGCTTGGTTTTAGGAGTGCTTTCCTTTGTCATTGAGCCCTCTGGCTAAGGGCAGTATGTTTCCAGATTATATTCATGCTGTCATACTTAGCACGGGAGGAACATTATCTTTCAAACAGCAAAAACACGAAAGTGATTACACATTTTCTGGTTGTGTTAAGAGTCGCTGTCTACTGTTAGAGTACAGCGTCGTCATATAAGTGAAATACTCTTGAGTACGGCGTTAAACACCAATCAATCAATCAATCAATCAATCCTCTGATGTCAACACTAAAATGAAGGTTTTCATTACGATAGTAAGAAGGGTGTTGGGGCACTAGCTGAGGATTATAAATAATCTTTCACGTCATCTCTAAAGAGGTCATTAGGTTCTCATATTATGACTTAAAAACCCAATGAATGGCTTGAAGGTGATTTTAGTTGGGTAATATGGCATTCGTCGAAAATTATTCCCATTGAAATGCTGATTAGACATATGTACACGGATAATTTATAAAGGCGTTGTCTTATAATTTTATTTAAGTATTATAGTTTTAAGATTATTCAAATTTCTACATTTAGAAAAAGTAGAATGTTACGCCCCTTATGGAATTTCTTATTAAGGGGAGACAAAAATGTAGAAAACATTTACCTTCAAGGGGCGTAACTCCATCAGCTAGAGTATTCTATCATTGACTCAATGTGGTTATCACAATTTCGGAAAGGGCAACTCTCTATGAGATTTTATCCACTTTCGTTTACTTCCTACACCCTAGATTCAATCACATTAACTTCGGTTTGATGAACTTAACTTTAGATAGGACAAGGAAGATAATCCGTTTGGGGGTTTTGCAAACTAGGCTCTATTCGACAAACTGTGGAACAAATAATGTGTGCGTGCCAAAGAACTTTCAATACGTCATTTGAACACAACTGGTTGGCAGATATTCTCGATAAAAAGGGTGGCGTTATACTCAAGTTGAAGTTTTAGAAGTACGAAACATTACTGCGATGTACACAAGTTGATATCATTTACACAACAAAATTGATTGTTTTGCATGATTACATATTTCGACCTAACCACTGGTTACTTCGTATTAACCGACGTTACCCTGCTGTGTTAACTTGTAATTTCTAAAATAACGAAAACTAAATAGGGTTTAGAAAGACTGATTGTGTACCAGCAGTCTGGTCACGATCTTCAGTTATTGAGAGCCAACCCAAACAAAGAACGAATCGTGCTAAAATCAAGGGAAGTAACTGTGTAACGAGCTACATTGACACATTACGTTAACTGATTTTACTTCATCGTGCATTTTGATACGGTATATAATCAAATCACAGATATCCTAACAACAGATGAGCAAAGATTGTAGGGACCTAGAATGTTGAAAAGGCGCCATCAGATCAGCAGTCCCATGATCAACAGTATCCCTGCATTAAACCCCATTAAGCTTGTATGATTCAGTGGTTTTATATGTTCACGATCTTTTTTATTGTTATATATGGATGAGTTATATAATTAGCAAAGTTATCTGACTGCTACTTGCTTCACTTTTTTCTAGTTATAGTTCGGTACAGTAGAATTGAGATGGCTTCACTTACGTCTCCCCTCCTGCCACAAACTATGCGCATGTTTGTTTATTTTAAGGTAAAAGGTGCATGCAGCCAATAAAATGTACGCCGTTAATTTGCAGAATCAAGAGCCAGAAGTGGATTATGTTTAAATTAAAAAGACATAGTAATATTCGTCGTAATACATGGGCTCGAGTTGATTCATTTTTTTCTCACACGACACATTTTTTTGTATTTTATAAGACGGGGGTTTCGTCTATAAATTTTTACATTGAGCGGTTTGTACGGATTAACGTTACTTGTACTACAGGGTGCAAAACTTGGTGTGTGTGAGTCGGTTGTGACCCGTATACACTCACAGAAAATGGTGGGCTTTTTCTAATCCGCATCAAAATAGTTGGCCGTGTTTGACACAAAATTTGGTTGGTAAAAAAGCAATCCGCATTAGTTTAATTCACCTTCAAGTGGCAGCCTCGGAATGTCGTGACGTTTTTATTTTGTGTCAAACTAGCTGGCAATGTCGGCAGGGCTGTCAAAAGTGTCTTGTAACCGCAAACCGCAAACCACCTTAATTAGTGAACTTAAAAAGACATACAGCAGTTCACTGTTTCGATGACTGTGAAAAGGCGGCTATGGAAACACAGCGTTTGCATTGGAACTTTTTGTAATAAAGAATATCTTGTTTCAGCGGCATTTAGAAGCTGGGAACATAACAAAAAACATGACTTAGATTGATTTTCAACTTCTGAATATTGCTTAAAAACGTTCTTTGCATCTTGGCCGTAACGTCGCTTATCAATATAACCTGAATTTAAAAATCCATCTTAGTCATGTTTTTTTTTTTCAACAAAGAACATTACGTCACAACATTGCGCGACGCCAGAATAGCGTTGACGTCAACATTGTTTTGTCTTTACTATTGAAACTAATATCACAAGCCATATTATCACACACTGATCAGGGTGAAATAATCCCCGGTGTAGTGTGATAAATTATCACTGTCACAAGTCTCGTAACGCCATGTCTTTGATTGTTGTGTGATATCATTGAACTGTAAATACGTAAAAGAAAGATGACATTACATAAAATAAGAAATATCAATATCTAAAACTGGTTGTATACATTTACCAAATTTTATTCCAGCCACAGATTTTATAAAATTGCAGCTATAGTCCTTAATTACGAATACAATATATGTGTCCTTTTTTCGAGGGAAAGTGCGCAAGGTGTTTCAAAATTTACTAATTTACACATAGTTTTTGTGGTGAGCATTATGTCATGTGACAAGTATTAAAGGGCGAAAATGTATGTAGGCCTATCTGATTGGCTGTGTGGCGTAACGACTCACAAACCTTTTAAACTCTTTCCGAACACGACCTCTGCTGAAAAGTTGTGCCAGTCTGTGGTAGACATCAATTAACCGGATGCCTTCAAGTGCATTTTAAAAAATCTATCTTTGTGCTCTTTAATTTTAGGTCTCAAAGAGTTTTCTTTTAATATATTAAAATTCATCATCATATCCGAACAAAAGTTCAGAAATTTGAGCGTCCAGTTGTCCATAATTGTTATTCCTCTGCTTGGCAGAAATCCCATGTCTATGTAAGATTTAAACCCGGCTGAAAACAAACAGAATTTACGATAAAAATCTCATGCACGCAGGTTAACAAACACGACGAATGATGCACGTTGTTGTTCAGAGTATAGGGATAATTATGGCCGAGGAGACATAACTCTTACAGACAAGTAGAGCTGGATGTAAAAGTGGAATGAGCCAAATAATAGACTGTGCAACTGGTATGATCGAAGGGCAACCAAAACATCTCACCATCAACTAAGAATATATTAAGTCTTAATAAGCGACATACGTTGAAGTGGTGTCTTGAAATTGAAATAGTTAAACATAATTTTTAATAATTTAATTATAAATAGCATCTAAAAGAGATTGTTGACCACAAATCCACAGAAATCGGAGAGTCTCTTTCTATTAAAAACACAAGCATACATATGAAAATATCTTTTCACTATGGCCTCTACTTCGCAATTGTGATCTATGAGTGGTTTGCATTTTAAGAAATTACTGTGATTCAATATAATATATACAATTCAGTTTAATTCTTTTCTACCCATTTTGGCGCAAACTTAAATTTATACTTACCACGTAGTAGAGTTGCCACAGGGTGGACAGAATGTAGAAGCGGGCCTACAGCTCTGTGTAATTGGGTCAAAGTTATTCCCCTCAGGGCATTTGCCGTAGCCCGCGTATTCCTGTTTTGTACACTGTATATAGATGTTACATAGCCCGTTCTCCTCGGGGTGAAATCTGTCCTGTTTGGCCGTGCAATCTGGTCTCAAGCCATTGTACTGACGAGGTACGTCATAAACACTAACGCACTGTAAAATCTCTGGTGAAAATATCTGAGCGATTCCGTTTACAGATTTGCACCAGTCTGTTCGTACGGACCGCTCACTTTTACACTCCACAAAAATGCCTGTCCATGGCCGAACTTGATCGTAGTATATGCCATCAGTTACGTTTATGCAGCTAGGATAGGTATATATACAAGGCCGACAATGAGCTACCGGACAATGATTCCGATAATAATCACCTGCAAAATAAAATAGAAATATATATATTGAAATTAAAACATAATATATAGCTACAGTTTTGTTCATTGTTGTGTTGGAAATCACTGTTTAATACATAGACAATCTGTTACAGTTATTTAAAAAAATATGAATAGAATAATCTATGACTTTAGGCCATTCAAAAAGAAAGTGTTAAAACATTGAATCTGCAACTCAGAGCTGTGTCTGTAATGTATAACCGAATGTCTGATTGACGCAATATAAAATAAGACAAACGCCGAACAAGGAAGCCATGGTGGTTGTTACGAGGTTCTCGTATTCTATAAATGAGGCCTACTGGAAAATCTGTTGAATACGTTTTTGGTTAAAACGATGTTTGAAGTCACACGCACCCAACTATTCTGTATTTTGGGTTTTCACAGAATCACATGAGTTGTATATATATATTTTCATCGAAAAGTACGTTAGAGGTATACCGTTAATTCTACCCCCAGATTTGAAGGTAAAGGTATCTTAAAAGCCTGGTAAAAGTAAAAAAAAACCTGAAAATTCTGCCAGAATTTTTAATTGGGGATATGTCCATCTGCAGTCACAGCTCAGATACACTTTGATGTATCCACGTCACTTCTAGTCAACCGTGTAAGCAACACCCCTTAGAAGGTTAAAAATGATGGTTCGTTACAAACAAGGTCATTCACCGCGGCTGGATCAAAGCCTTTTGTGAACAAATATGGCCAGCCCTCTTTCCATTAAATTCGAATATCTGCTAGATTTCTCCTGGTCCGTAAAAGCTTTGAATGCAATGACTAATTTTTATTTTAACGTTACTGTTTTAATTTTTGAACAAACATAAAATCTTGTAAAAATCAAGGCAAACGGAATGAGTTGAAAAATCAAAATTTTGGGTGCGTATGTGACTTTAACACTACAAAATAAACTACCATTGTGAATCGAAAAAACTTTTCTTTAAAAATATCTCTGAAAAAAGTATCAAGCAATACTCACAGCCTGCCTTGGGCTCATTGCGTGCCCCGCAGGTAACGTTGGCGAAATCTTCACATGTCAGAGTATCCATGTTAAACAGTTTAGGATAGTCGCATTCTTGTAGATATTGTTCTGCACGTAAAGGCCTAAAACGTTTGGGAGCACTACAGTTATAGTACATGGCGCAATCTTCAGGGTGTCCGAAAACTGTATCTCCTTGTCCGCATCGCTGCTGTGGGGTAAGGAACGTTGGGTCTGAGCAAGTAGAGAGGAGATATAATTAATAAAAAAAAGTTTTCTGTAAAGAATAGAAAAATTGGAAACATTGTACTTTAGCTCACAAAAGTAGTATTGTGCCTAGTAATCGTGGTTAGAAGTGAAATCACTCCACCAAAACGTAACAGGGCTCTGTGGCTTGCCATTCGGATTGTCAACATCGACCAAGATAATTTTTAGTCAATCATATTAACAACTATTTCGAAGGATATAGATAGCTTATGTTTCCAGTCTGAAGCCACGTTATCCTAATCCTCAAATCTAATTCATTGTTGTCATACGTATGATGTACTTTTTATGCACTTTTTTGAAAAAATCATGCGAAGTATGCTACAAGAGTCAACAAAGAAATTGATTAGATATCTCCAGGACTAGACACATATGAATGAATTATTAACAGATGTATGGAGGTGTAATCTTAACATTCGGGCCAGATAATGTTTGAAATATAACCATCTTTCATACGTAATAATTATGTAAAGTTTAATTAAAAATCTGTTAGGACGATATAGCCTAGAACAGACACATGTTTATGCATTAACAAAAAATATTAACATACTAAAAGATGTATGGCCCTCATCTTTGGGTCATGATATTGAGTCATGGTCGCAATATAGACTTGTGATAAATGTAATAATCATCTGAGGTATTGTGACAATCCATTAATAAATTAATGAGTTATAGCCCAGACAAGACACATGTAAAAGAATTAAAACATATATTAACACATTGAAGATGTATGACCCTGACATTGGGGTAACGACCTTGTGTTTTGCTTGGGACACACTCTGATCTCATAGGTAACCATCGTGTTTAGTATTATGAACATTCATACAGAAGCTAATAATTTATAGCCTGAAGAGACATTTAAACGAATTAAACACATATATTAACACTTTCCAGATGTTTGACCTTGAGAATGGGGTCATGGGGACATTGTGTGTTGGTAGCAACACAGTCTAATCTCGTAACTTGGAGCACGTTATGTTCACAACAAAGGTCTCTCAGTTATGTTTTTTTTATCACAATAAATATAGTACTCGTAAAAAAAGTAACACGTAAAGGCTTCTAAGCTACTTTCGTCGTGAGGCTGGGACGTAATTGGCCCGTTTTGCTTTACTTTGATGCAACTTTAAAGATGCCATTTAAAGTAATCTTTACTGTCATCCTCACGTTGCTCATAGCACAATAGTTAGCTGTATTCCGAATTCAGCGTGGAATTCTGCGAATACCAGTGTAACAGAACAGATGAAAAAGATGTTTTGTTTATAGGCCTGATAATCAACTAATCAACTAATATAAAACGCACTAAATAACTTCTAGGCCTAATAATCAACTAATCAATTAATACAAATGGACTAAATACATTATAGGCGTAATAATCAACTAATCAGCTAATATAAAACGCACTAAATAACTTCTAGACCTAATAATCAACTAATCAATTGATACAAACGGGCTAAATACATTATAGGCGTTATCATCAACTAATCAGCTAATTCAAACGTACTAAATAACTTATAACCAACTTATTAACTAATACAAACGTACTAAATAATAGATCAGGTTTTATATAAAAACCTGTGTTAAAACACAGGCCTGGATTCTCTACGGCAAATAACTATAGGCCTACTTTGTGAATGCATGTGTAACGGTGTCTATTGAAGGAATATCAGAAGTAGGTCAATATATGTTCAATGCACACTGTGTTGGGCAGGCTTTGACGGGAATTTTTTTAAATATAATGAAGCACCAAGCCAGGGTCAATCTAGATCCCTTCTCAAGTCGCTTCCTCATTGGCCAGGCCAAGCATGCATTTGAATATCAACCTTCATGCAAGCTGACACTCACGCTTGAAATTTAAAGGATTTCAGATGAACAAGTAATTCCCCTAAAATTGTGACGTCATGATGTTTTGACCAATGAATGGCTGACCTTTTCTTCCTATCCGTATTTGAAATTCGTTTTTTGTCATTTCCTTTGCTTTACTTTGTCGAAATGCGGACATGAATCTGAATTGCACACATTTTATGTTTAATTGTGAAATACAAAGTTTTGCTCAAACATTCACAAAGTGACCCTTCGTCGGTAAATATAAAAACAATATAGAAAAAAGAAGATATATGCTACATTTGCCACAATGCTACTTTAAAACTTTGCTGAGTAAGTGCTACACAAAATATATACTAATAATCATCATACGGAAACTAATTTGGTGACAGAATGTCGTAAAAATATGAAGGCGAACCCAGAAATGACGTCGGAATGTAACACGGCGATGCACTGCATCCTTGAATTCCTCGCGATGGCTCAAGGTAAAATATAGAAACTAGTTAGAATAGCTTTGTTTCTATTTTTCACCCTTTTAAGCCATCGGCAGGAATTAAAGGAAACAATATATCCAAATGTTACAGCCAAATACCAGGTGAGGAACCACAAAACAGGACAACAGCAACTTTAAAGCACTGTTTTGTCAAAACGGACGCATATTGGCTTGCTTTCAACTGATATTTTGTATACTGATGAACACTTATTCATCGTGTAAAAATACTACTTATTAAAATGTTTTTCGCGGATTGTTTTACCAAAATGTCGTCTTTTCTGAAGTGGGTGCCTCCGAAATTAGCCATCTTACCTGAACCTAACAGCCAAATCAGAAGTTTGACATAGATCCCACGGGCACGTGATTAGTTATCCGTATTTTGACTGGTCCTTCTGATCAAGAGGGCAAGAAAAATACCTTGTGCTCAAACGATGCGGGTCAGAATGTGGTCCCTTTTGTAACCACCGCATCAGCTCAATTCAATTTACAATTTTGTCTAGAAAACTGACCACTTTCTGTTTAAAAATAGGTAACCGTTATTTAGAATTTCCGTTAACAGGTAAATCGCTCATACCTGTCGTTTGTTTTCGTGTTACGCTTGCTGATATATATAGCGAGGTAAACAGTTTATTGTTTCGTCAACAGCTGTTTTTTGCTGAACTGAAACAATCCGTTCCTGGTCCGTATCCAATCATCTCCGTTCATTTAATGCCCATGTACGTGTGTAAGTCTCTTCTGTTATAACTTATTGATTTAATGAATTAGTAGGCCTATAAATTAATAACCTGTAAGAGTTATATCCCTTACCTTTATCGTCTGGACAATCATCCCAATATGACTGTCTGTGGACACATACATTCAGTTTAGTACTAAATACCAAACCAGTTGGGCATCCTTGCGTCGGAATGGCCTCACCAGCAACACATCGGTAGAACATCCCACACTCCTTAGTATCTCTCAGATAAGCATACTCGTTGTCCGCGGAGCAAAGTGGGATGGACGATGGGTCAAGTAGCTCATCATCGCGAGGAGAACCTATGACAAGGCCGGCAACCTGACGTCGGACCAGCAGAACCAGTACTGCTGTAATTAAGTACAACAATTCCATATCACTTTCACCCTGTCCTAGAGTTGAAGGTTGATATATCAAGATACAGTGAATTTGATAAAATCATAGTTTCTTTTATACACATCTTGGATCCAGCTTTTCCTTTACGTTATTTGTTAGTTTTCTAAACGCCCTTAATTTTTTTAGTTTTCAAAAGTTCATTCATTTACGCGGATCGTGTATCGTGATGTAACCAGGAAAAGATGTCAAATGAATTGAATAACATCGCCTTCGATGTAAATATCATTGTTTGGCTAATAAATTATTGGGCTTCCTTCTAGGTTCCACGTAACCACATATGAATGTGATTTGTGGTGACAAGCACAAACAACGCAGTGATTACCTAACCGGATTTCTGGGCCTAACGCACACGATAATGTGCGCGCACGAAACATGCATGTATATAAACAACGTCTAACTGTTTTGCGAACTTTAAATCAGTTGGTAGTAAAGTTTAGACGATTCGTTCTCCAGCGCACGTTTTTGTGGACACAGTACTGCGAGGACAGCTAGGATGACTTGTGGATTCAGTAGTGCTTGTTTTCTTCTCAAACTCGGGAGGTCGAGACCAGTTTAGGATTTACACTACATTGACTCTGTGGAGTTTACGATGTATCATGATCACACAAATACATTTGTATGAGACGGCCGATTGATTCACTTCGGTGACGGACTTTGTATGTAACGACTAGGCATTTTCAATATAGCTGTAAACGCCATAGCGACACTACTGACCAATCGACCTTTGAAACAATGTCATGACCTATAATATTATGCTAATAAGTTATATTTTATTTCTTTATTTACTTTGCTATTACCTGATCCAAGTTGAGTTTTTTATCAGATAGAATGCACAAGAATGTATACAAAAAGCGACGATTATCCAGGATGTACTGGAACACATCAAAAGCGCCATCTGCTAAAGCAGAAATCGGCAGAGCTAGCATCACTTAATAAACAGGAAAAAAACTGAAGACAGAAGTCCATGGACATTACATTCAAAAGACAATTTTGTCTAACGTCGTATCAACTGGTTAAATGTTTGAGGGTCGAATGCGATCCGGTTCGCGAGAGAATGACTTAGCCAACTTGGTTGGCACGGATTAAAACACGCCCTGGCTCTACGTTCTGTGTAAGAAACTACGTTCTGTTGTTTATCGTTGCTCTGATTGTTCCTATTGGAATCGTTGTGCTTTATGTTCCAGAACATTTTTTGGTTAAACTTCGATGATACTGACTGGTTTCAGCTGTGATGGCAATGAATCTCAAATGCTACAATTTGACTGAAAGAAAATTTCCGATGAGTCCAATCAAGTAGAGTACGTCTTATGTTGCAAATCGTAGCATAATCTCGACTGGATGGAAACTTTTAAAAAGAGTCAATCGATGCCATTATAGTCAAAAACTCGGACAAAAAAAGTTATTGAAATTCCTAAATTATGAGGATTTGCAAAATATGTTTGATATTAGTAAAGTAATGTAATGCGCCACTCATCACATAAGATGAAATATTTATCGTATCCATCGACAAACAGTAGATTTTCTTTTTATTTTATACCGAACTATGAAATTGCGAAAAAAGTTAACAAAAAACGAGAGAGAAAAAAACCCGTTTGTTTTAAAAAACAATTGGGTCAATGTCAAGTGGCCAAACTATCACCATTAAATAAATGCGCTGAAGAGAAGTTTGTAATTTCACAGAAGTGTCAACAGTGAACGATCAACAAAATGAAACGACGTCCATGACAACTAGTTCAGAAACATCAGCTTATTCTACATCTTTGTTTAGCGGTGAAAGTACGGTGCTTTGGGATACTGCTGATTGTGTCTGGGGAAGTGAGCACTGCATCCCGCCAGAGATGGCGGACACGAGGGGAAGGATAACCTGATAATGACTACCGGTTTGTGTTGTCATCGTGGAACATACGGGCGGAATCTGTGGTGTTTGGTGGATATGGACGTGGATATTTCCGTGAATTTGATTTCCTACGAAAATTCCGGGCGGAAAATATGGATTTGTGGAGGCAGTGTGAGAGTGTGGCGCGACAGTTGCTGTGGCAGTGGCTGATGGGAGTGATGACCGAAATGAGGACGTTTGGGCAGATTCACTGTTGGAAAGTATGTGGATATATTTCTTGATTGATCTTGATTTAGTTTTCCTTAATTATTTAGACTGTTAAAATTGTTATGTCCTGAAATCTGAACTATCTGATTTGGTGGAATTCCTTTGTCTCATAGCTTCTGTACAAGGTGTTTTCTAGCACTGAAAGTAAAAATAAACAAAATAGAATAAATAGGCCCTACCAATTGGCTTTTGGGGACCGGATGTAAAGTTTAAGTGTAGAGATGTTAGCTTTATAAATTACGCAAATATGTTTTGTATTAGTCCTATAAATATGACCTTTTATCATATACCTATAGCTCAGACCCGCAAGATACAGAGCCATCGGATATTTTTCCATATCTACATCCTCTGAAA
>JAVFBZ010108465.1:0-24972 GCA_032466195.1 Katharina tunicata | reverse complement strand
ATCGTGAATTTCCAAGCACTATTTTAAAAGAATAAAAGTTCAGTATGAAACATTCAATCGGGAAGTTATATTTTATTGCAACAACAACATGTAGCAAGATCGTGCGTTATGAAAACAAACTGGTGACAGACGGGTTTTACAACCTTTTGTAAGCTCAAAATGTATATAGTAGGGTTTATTACTGGAAGTTATGCAATCTCCAAGATGTACCTGCGTCTTGTACACAGTGGTAGATATTTTTTCTAGGATTTGACCTTTGAGTTAGGGGTGCGTCTTATACATAAATGCGTCTTGTACATGGGCGAATACGGTATAATAAATAAATGGGAGGATCATCAAAAATTTTAGCTAAAAGTTTATCACACATAAGTCAACAAACACAAAAGGGCTAAAAAGACCAAAACTTACCTTCAATTCACAATCTTCATTCACAGCAATATTACTTGGCTTTAAGTCCTATTAATTAACAAATATTTTTAACATTTTATGTCATATAAATAATCGTTTGTCACTTCACCTTTCCATATTACTGCATGCAATAATGTGTTACCAAGACTATCTGATCAAAGCTGTTGAGTAATATCAGAATGAGTGTAGTATTTGTCAGTAAAATGATCCACTCAAGGTTATTGCAAATACATGTGCAGAAAAATTTCTTTACAATTTAAGTTTTTTCTGATCCATTGTGTAGGAAGATAACTAGATAAAACTCCTCTATACTTAAGTTTTAACTGATGTCAGATTTGTTCTCACAAAAAAAAGTTTATTTATTTGTCTTGCGTGGTGTGACCCCGTGTGACTGGTGTCCAATGCCATAATTAGTTTAGTTCACTAATGATGGACTAAAATCCATTCTGAATACAACTGGCAGGTCTTTCATAACTCTAACCTTTTATGCAAAGTGTCGCACAACTCCAAGGCTCAATTTGGAGAAACACTAATTATGCCGAGGAGGCTAAAGTCATCAATGTCATGAATTAGAATTACAAAAGTCAAACACTTACACGGTGAATAATTCCAGCAGAATGGATGTACTGAAACAAAACAAGTGAAAATTCATAATAAACATCATTTAAGTCAAATAACAAATTTAATATCTACACAGAGATTATAGTAACGGAGATAAAATGAAATAACAAATTAAATATCTACAAGTACACAGAGATAATAGTAATGGAGATAAGATTGTTTTTCTTAAATTTCCGCTTCAAACAGCAGCCAATGTTGTTTCTCTAGGCAGACCATTGGTAGTTAGTGTCTTCCTTTTCAGGGACAAATAATTTGTTTAATTAGGGTTTTACGTGGTATTTACGGTTAATTCACTTATATGACGGCGAGCCATGCCAATGGTTGAAGGAAACCAAGATTGACATTACTGACAAGAAGAAGAGAAGACAGTGCACGGCCAAGATGCAATACAGGATGCCACAACATATCAGCTTTCCGATTCCCTGTAGTTCATGCAGAGAGCACTTGGGCACAAGAACACAGGTTAATCGAAAAATATAAAAATACTGAAAAATTAATCGACCAGTAAATGTGTATCTCTTATTATTCATTAGTATCTGGTATAATTGGCTTACCTTAAGACCCCTGAGTATTTGATAGACCAGAAACTGTACATGGTCATCACTTAGTTTCTGTGTTTTTACAATGTTGTTTAAATCAGCTCCCATAAGTTGAGTAACAAGATATCTGAGGACACAAACAAGTGAGATATTAACCCCGCTGCTATGTACTGCATTTGTGTAACTTGCGCATTCCAAATCGCGGAGCTTGATTAAAAAAACAACTACATGTATGATTGTAACTGTGTATCATACGCAGGAAATTTAGGCAAACAATATTAAAAGCATGCTGAACATAGTACCAGAACAAGAATTATATTTTATAAAACAAAAATTTCGTTCTTCAAAGCTTGGTGTTGATTTTGTTGACCTGTACATTGTTGTTGTGCTTTCACATCGTAATGGCGGACATGGTTGACAGACGTTCTGTCACAGCACACATTTGGGAAATGTTATGGTTAATCGCTGCACTCATGTAACTTGCACAGGACTATCTCAGGCTAAGAAATGTTGGGGGGAAAAATACGATAGTTGCACGTGTGAAGAAGGTATATGGACATAGTATTTTGCAAATTAAAGTTTCAAAACAGTTAAATATCAGCATAAAAAATGCCCTTTTGTTAAATGCGCATTTACTATAACGTTAAAGTCATTGCGTTTCTGAACACATGACATCACTATCGATATTCAAAATAGCTTGTTTTCTGTTATGCTGACTTTGGGACGGTTAAAAAACGAGCATATATATCTTTAAAATTACAGAAGAATAATAGTAAAATCTGGTCGAAAATCACTGGCATGGTGGTTTATGGTTATTTCTCTCATAAGACAGTGTACGAGCCAAATGGGTGAAGGGAACCAACCTCAACAAGACTGAAAACATAGAACACACCACAGTACATTAACATGAGGAAAAACAGACACCCAAACAAATCAGCGTCATGATACCCCTGAAATATCTGAAAATTATTTATTGTATAAAAAAAACTTACACATCTTTAAAATCCTCAAATGTTTCTGTTGGAGTGAACACATCTAATAGACCAATGACCTAATTTTAAAGACAGAAAACAAAAGTTCATATAGATAAAATCTAAACTGTTCCGTGTCAAATTCTCAACATTTGGAAAAAACAAAACATGACCAACAATAATAAACTATGCCACATGATTCTAAAGATGTGCCCCACGTTTTTTTTAAATTGCTGTATACCCATGGCTGGCAAAGTTGCATCCTGATTTTTGTCCAGTCTGCAATGCTTCAAAACAACTCTTTGTCCATTCTTGAAAAAGTCACATGGGGATATCACAGATTTCTCACAATTTCAATTTTAATTCATTTTCAATTTACCAAAATCAAATATATATATACAAGACAAAAATATAAAAAAAGATAGTAAAATAGTAACATCTAAATACTTTTGGTGGAAATAAAGCCTAAAAGGATTGTTATACTAAGTTATCCCATGGTAATCAACTGCACGTTTTAAAACAAGTAAGAATAGAGACTTTACTGCATTATATCTTTCGATTGTTTATTTGATGTTTTACACAGTACTCAATGTTATTTCACTTACATAACAGCGTGCCAGCCTAATAGGTGAAAGAAACCATTGTAAACTAGAGAGTTCTAGCACATTCGTAGAATGGAAACTAAATCAGATTTCAGATGCCCGTTCAGAGCTAAGACCACATAACTTCAAGGGTGCAGAATTTGTTTGAATAATGCAGAACTTATAAAGGTTATTTCAATCATTTGTTTGCATGCCAGGTTACCAGCCCAATGGGTGAAGGAAGTCACATTGGGGTTTGAGTCATTGTTAATAATTACAGCTTTCTTAAATTATATACTTACCTCACACAATTACTTAAATAATTTGTAATGGTGTCAATTTTTATGACAAACATGATGTGAATGTGTTTACTTACATTTTCATGGTCCATGTGTTTCAACATGCGCAACTCTCTGTATGTTCTTTTGGCATGAATGTCCGTCTGGAAAGGCCTGGCTAACTTCTTAATAGCAACCTTTTGATTTGTTAATGTGTCAAAGGAGGAGCTAAAACAAACATATAGAAACTCATAAAAGAAATGGATATTTACATAAAAGTTGAACAGCATATTTTCCATTTATTTCGTCCTACATCCTATTGTAAGCTTTATGGTTACCACGCAGAAAAAAAACTTTGTTCAAAACTTCAAAGTGGAAGAGAACAATCTACGTAAACTGTCATAAACTTTTCACATGCCAATCTATTTTTAAATAGCATTCACTAGCTCTATTTAATGGCCAGCTTATGGTTTTTATGCAATTCTGTACGTGAAAACTTCTTCTTCTGGTCTCTTATTTGAAATTCACTCTCATTCTGTCAAGTGTTTGAAAAACACATATGTTACCATTTTCATTTGATGCAGAAAACCTATAAAAAGGCATAAAGCACTCCAGTTTTTTACTGGAGTTGCTACCAAGAACCTGGTGATGCACATCATATAAAGCGAATTAACCAATAAATAAAAATCAACAATACACTTTGAAGCATCAGAGCTGCAAAATTTAATTTCTTTTGCTTATACCGTCAAGGTCAATGGAGATGTAGGACGCTTTTTATCCTTGCCAGCAGACAGTTCAACTTTATGTCTGATGTTTGCCGCAATTCAAATGCCGCGGTACATTTAGGGGGGAAGGAGATTAGACTACATCATTCAGACAAACATGGCGAAGTTAAAGTTCAAATGTCGGCTGGCGAGGATAAAAAGCAATGTACATGTCGTTTGAAGGATAAAAAAAAGGACTCTACTATAAAAATTGGGCGACCATGGTATAATACAGTGCTGGTTATCTTATTTGAACGGTCCTACTTGAAAAATTTTGGAAGATTGCTTCGACCAGAATTTTTCGCAATTTTTCGGAGCAAGGCCTGGTTGCGTAGCATTACCAGGTCCAGTTTACAAAGCTAGGTAATTACTAACATTGTCAACCAACTAGTGGTATGTTAAACGTGAGTTAGGCTGAATGTGTTTAATTAAATACATATTTGAAAGTGGGCACGGACACGATTTGCTTTGCAAACAGGATGTGTTGAAATCAACTTCATTGTGAACAAGTTTTAGACCAAAAGTGGTGCATTAGATTTCAATACTTTTTGTAAGGGTTATGCCATAACCAAGTCAACCAACGCCACAAACAAGACTAGAGGGGTTATTTAACTCGAAGTATAACTCACCAAACTTGACCGTAAGCCCCCGAGCCCACAGGAGTCAGTAGGCTATATCGCTTTGGTACTTCCCACACGGTCTTGTTCAATTCTACGCGAAAGAATCCTTCTTTCAGATTTCTGTTTTCCGCCATTCGGAAGATAAAACGTTAAATATCCTACTAAAATAAAATCAAATTGCTAACGCAATGGTTTTGTGGGTTTTCCCCCATATATTCCTACATTTAAAACTTCACAAACTTAAAATGTTGTTCGACATTAGGCTTCCGGTCACTACGGAAATACATCAGTAGTCATGCTCGGTGACCTTTTGACCCATAGTCACATGATTTCACGCTTTCTTGACAGCAGAATGAAAACGTCACTGCAATAAAATGTGTGATTTATTTATCAATACAACAAATACATTACGGAAACAAAGCTGTGTTGAGCATTAATTTACAATATACATTTATCTGCTACATATTTGGAATAAGAATACTCAACACTGAACGAAAAAGGTTCATTTGAGTAGGTAAAAGAGGCCTAATTTCTGTCTGTGATACAGCATGGAAACTAGACCCACGTTAATCCGAGAATCCGGACTCACCTTGGGTATGAGCTCCGGATTCCGTAAGCTAGACCCACGGCCAGGTAGCTTAAGCATTATAGATGCATCCCTGGCATGCCTTACAATACCAATTTTGAAGACGTGCGTTTTCTTTCATAGAAGTTAACAAGAGTAGAGACAGGAGTATGACTTTTATTGCCAGCCTGAGTATTTATAGATGATAGAAAATACCGGTACCGGTACATCTTAAGAGGAGGACGTATAACTTCCGTTGATTATCTACTTTATAAATATTTAGACAGAGCTGAATGTTCGAATAGTCTGACATACGATCGATATGGCTTGTGATAAATCGATATATTTTGTTCCCAAAAAATTATGTACATTATGCAACTTTTTTTTTTATTATCGATACAGATGGTAGAGCCTACTGCACGTGCCATTTGCTAACTTTTTCGTTTGAAATCGGGCAAAATTAACATTGCCTTGGTCTTTGTCGAATCTTAAGTATAGGCCTACGGCTTAAAACCCCAATCCAACAAACAAACTACCTTTGTCGTATGTAGGCCTATACTCAGTGATCGACAATCATTTTGCATTCAGCCACTCCTGCTGTGTCCTCCGCGAGTCGAATCAGTTTGTGGTCTGTGCATGCTTGACTTAAAAATATAATTCAACATTAAACTTTTGTATGGATGACAACTTCTTGTTTAATAACAGAGCGACGTTTCGATGTTTCAAAACAAATATCCCCAACCAAACCACAAGAAAACTGATGGAAGCCATACAAATCCGAGTCCGCAGATTAAACCCAGAGATAAACCGCGACCAAGGCTTCCTATTTCCTTCTGCTTATACAGAGATAATCACTGCAGATCACCGATAATCCGACACCCTAGGGACTAATATAACATTGTATATCAAACTGTGTTCTGTATATTCACTTGTTTTACTGTTATATGCCTAAATACCCTGTTGTTAAAAATATCTGATCATTATGCTTGATAACGGTGTTGGAAACTACATCGAAACGTCGCTCTGTTATTAAACAAGAAGTTGTCATCTATACAAAAGTCTTATGTTGAATCCTATAACCAACTTCTAAACGCCTCGATCTTTAACAACTTAAAAATATAAGTAAAATAGTGAACGTCTTGGCAACGACATCATCATGTATATGTTCCAGATCGAAAAAGTTGACAGGTTGGGACTTAAGAGGGGTAACCAAACCAACATCCCTGAGAGACAGGCATCGATCGAGACCGACAGTGGTCTTTTTTAAAATTTAGAGTTGATTGGACATTTTTCCGCGAATTATATGTATATATTGGTTTCTGAGAATTTATCTAGAACATGATATGATTTATCGGTTTTAATTAGTCGATATCCCTAGCCAGTTTGATTCTCCCATGAGTTTGAAACTGAAATAGCATATGACCCAAGACAGAATCTGCGTGTATTTATTCTGCGATGGTGCCATCTCTGCGTGAATGCTTCAGGTTTGTATGTTAATTTTCAACCAGGAGTCCAGAAGTGACATTTTTTACTACTCTATATATCACAGAAAATAAAAATATTCCACTCCTATAGAGACAATGTGATTGATTGATTGATTGGTTGGTGTTTAACGCCGGGCTCAATGGTAGGCCCATTTCATTTATATGCCGGCGATGTATTCCAACAGTAGTTAGCAACTCTTACCACAACCATAAAATGCGTAGTCATTTTGGTGTTATCGCTGTTGGAAAGATAATGTTTCTCCACTTCCAAGTATATGACAGCGTGAATATAATCTGGAAACGTATTAGCCTACCGCCCTTAACCAAGAGGGCTGCTAAAAACAAAGAAACGGGACACAAAGGTTGGACATTTTCTCCAGCAAACGGAAACGTCTGCGTGGTCACACCCATAAATATGGCGGTAGAAATAAATAAACTAAATCAAATAATCAATCCATCAATCCATTATTCGCAAGAAAAAAAAAACATTTGTTTCACTTTGAGATGTCATCTATTTAGTATTTTTAATAAAATGTAACTGTTTTATCTCAAACGTCACTATGAATGCAAGTATGTTAACGATTATATTAAAGAAAACTAACTTGTATAATACTAATAAAAAGAAGCATTTCTTTATTGCATTGCATGGTGGCTGCAAAAGCGTCTATCAAACATTAAAGCGCCTGCATGGTCTTGACGACGTCCTGGTCTGGCACATTACTCAATGGCGAAGGAGGTGTACATTTATTTCAGTTTGCTAAAGGAAGGGACATGAGACGAATTTCTTCGCCCGTATTTTTACGCTCAAGAAATTCGCTCAGTGTTGATGGGCTAAAAGCGGCATAAGTCGACAACGTATAACGCGAGTATTTGAATTGACTAGTTATTCAAATCGTTTAATTTCATCACCAAACGGTTTTTTTTTTCAGATCAAGTGAAGAATCGATCGTATACGTGTCAATTTGTCTAACTTTACGTTGCGTTTGGGTACTTGATGCACGCGTCAGGCAAGAAGTTTCACGTTAAAGTCATTTCAATTGACATGTATTATGTATAATTCGAACGGTTTGTCGTGAAAGAAAACTCTTCATCACTTAATTAACTAGTCCGCCGGAAACGTCTCAAATTAAACCAGCAAATCATAGGCCAAGGTTTAATTGATTGATTGGTGTTTTATAAGTGCCATGTTCAAGGGTATTTCTCTTATATGACGGCGCTGTATTCCAACAGTGGACTCTTAACACAACCATAAATTATGTAGTCATTTTAGTGTTTTTGCCGTTGGCTGGAAAGATAATGTTGCCCCAGTGCTAAGTATGGCGGCATGAATATAACCTGGAAACATACTGCCCTAAGCCAGAGAGCTGGGAGTAAGTATTTCATAATTAAACCTGGTGTATTTTAGCATAATGTTGTGTCTGACCAGAGACTTTCATCAATCTGCAGTCTGATCAGACACAACGTGCAGAAAAATGCTTCCGGTGTGCGTATAACGTGTAGGAAAATGAACATTTCCAGCCAAACGATTGGCTGGTTAAGTAGGAAACGTTTTAGGAGCACTTGTTACTTTCCTGTGGACTTTGTTTAATGACAAAAAGATTCTTACACGTCAAATAATTCGACTTACCCGTCACTGGCCGTCAGTTGTAATGACTTTCCTGAAACTTTTTTCCTGACGTGAGAATTATGACCAGGCCACGTAAGAAAACAGTATTTTCGTTTTTTTGTGGCATAACACTGTCTGGTCCTGAACAGATTCTAGTCCAGGAAATTTGGCAGGCTGATACCCCTCGCAGGAATCGAACCCGCGACCCTCAGAGTCAGGCACCAAGTCACCAGCAGATTAAACTTAGAAACCTCTTATGTTCTGTTAGATATTGAAGTTCAGTAACCTCTCAGGTTAATATGTTACTGTTAGATTTGAAAGTTTAGTAGCATATCATGTGAACATGTTCAGTAAGAGATTAGATTTTGCCCTCCAGATAAGGGCAGTATCATAGTATGTTTCCAGATTATATTCATGCTGTCGTACTTAGCACGGCATTAAACACCAATCAATTATAAAAAAGCTGTTCTGTGAACATGTGTGATATTAAAGAGATTAAACTTAAAAAACTTCTCATGTGAACATGTTCTGTTAGATATTAAAGTTCAGTAAGTTTGTGCAAATATGTCCTGTAAGATATTAAACTTCAGAAAACTGTCATGCAAATTTGTTCTCTTAGATTTTAAAGTTCAGTAACCTCTCATTTAAACATGTTCAGTAAGAGATTAGACTTCAGAAACAGGTCATGTGAACTTTTTCTGTGAGATATTGAAGTTCAGTAACTTCTCATGTGAATATGTTCTGTTCGATATTTCATTTGAAAAAACCTATCATTTGAACATGTTCTGTTCGATATTAAAATTCGGAAACCCCTCATGTGAACGTGTTCTGTAACATTCTCTGGTTCATATTAACGTTCAGTAACCTCTCATGTTCTGCTAGATTTTTAAGTTCTCTAACTTCTCATGTGAACATGTTCTGTTAGATATTATAAGTTCTCTTACTTCTCATGTGAACATGTTCTGTTAGATATAACAAGTTCTCTAACTTCTCATGATGATGTGAACATGTTTTGTTAGATATTAAAAGTTATCTAACGTCTCATGTGAACATGTTCTGTTAGATATTATAAGTTCTCTTACTTCTCATGTGAACATGTTCTGTTAGATATAACAAGTTCTCTAACTTCTCATGATGATGTGAACATGTTTTGTTAGATATTAAAAGTTATCTAACGTCTCATGTGAACATGTTCAACATTTCGCGATTTTCGTTAGATATTAAAGTGAACATCTTCTGTGTAATATTCAATTTCAGTACTGTCTCATATGAATATACTTGTAGAAATCAAGTGAATTGAACGAATCGATTGTTTATAGACACATGATCATATATAATACATAAATTACAATTAAATTACAACAAAATTTGCATGAACTAAAAAAAAAAGCTAAAATGGATGTAACTATGTATCAAACTATCGCAATAGTTCCTTGCTCAATTATGGACTTACGAAAGTTGTATTGCCTATCATTAATCGCAAACTATCATAATTACATTCCAATAGATGTATCAAAACTCAACCACTGTTGCAATAGCTGATTCAACTGTTGATGGTTTTAATAGTAAATAGCTTCTAATAAAAACAATAACATGGGGTTCATTTCACTTAATATTGTTATCTTTTCGGTCAAGATGGCCATACTCTCAACACCCAAGAGAGCAATTGCACATTCTTTCAAATTTTTTTTACATTCCTAGAGATGTATTTTAATTGACCAATGTTGTCTGTAATTCATTTGCTCAAGATTAATGCAATTAAGAAACTATCGCAATAGTACACTCACTATCTCAATACTGGTTTCAACTATCGTGTTACTTCATGTATCACAATAGTTATATCAAGAGTCAAATCAGCTTCACTTGTCACACATAAAAGATAAGGATAAAAAAATATAAGTTTTTTCAGTTACGCGAAATTCATACAGTTTGCACCTCGTTTTTTTCGTTCATACTCCAATGAACGTAAAAAAAATTGCAGTCAATCCTTAAGTAATTCTCAAACTCTCCAGAATCAAGACACAGAATAGATTGATTGGTCATACTCAAGGGTATTTCACTTATAAGACGACTGTGTTGCTGGTGTATGGTGGAAAACCGAGAAGAAATTTCATAAAAACCACGCTGGAAACTCTGCAGCTACAGGAAAACTTCCCTGTATATACTCTGGGTCAACAGGGGGATCGACCCTATTCCAGACACAGTTTAGAGACAAGAGAAGAGTCTTTCTTCAGACATACAGGCTCTGGCATGTACATGATCTCTTTAATATCTTTCTGTATCAGTTATCCTGTTTTTATCATTCCATTGAAGCCTGATAATCTATTTGTGCACTTCTCATCTTTGTCAATCTTAGTGCTTTCATAGATTATTCAACAAACTAATAGTTAAGCTTATAATTTTCACATTGTCTGGAGGGAATCTATATGTTGTGACTATGCATCAAAAAGAGGAACTCTCCCATGGTAAACACATTGCATCCAAATAACTTGTTGTCCTATTCTTCATTTCTTTGACCAGCAATACACAAGTCAGCGATTTAAAAAAATAACAATGTCAGCCATCCAGTTCTTCTTCGTCACTGAAATAAGCATCTTTTTTGTATTTCTTCCTTTTGGGTCCAGAGTCTTCTGACTGAGAATAACTGCTCTCGCCTAATAATACACCATCACCATGCATCTTCTCATACTGAAAAACACATTTCCTTCATTTTATTAAAGTTTTTTTTCACAGATAACAGACGTAGTTTACTGGAGCACGTTTGTTCAGCTTAAACAAAGCTCATTGAGAACTTAAACAAACATAACTTGGAATTACCCATAATAGTTGCAGGTCACCCAGAAGACTTTTTGCAGAAACAAATATCTATGGAAAAATGCTTCAAAATTAAAAAAATTACCAAAAAATTATCAGACAGCCAGGTTCGAAATTTGTTGCTTAGCTATTTTAATCACACAGCGTTTGTTTCAGTTTGTTTGCATTGCTGATCATGATGTTTAAAACACAACACTTACAAAAAAAGTGTGACGAAGAAACCTTGTTAATGTTAAAACACCTGTCAATCCCTGAGCTCCTAGAAAACTTTACTAACATGCCTAAAGTAGACGGAAGGTTTTGTACTTTGTACCAGTATGGTATATTACAGGGGATTCTGTTCCCAAATGCACAACCGACAGAGCCGCTGAAATCCTATCCAATCATTGCTGTACATCACCATAACTACATGTATTTAAGCAGGGCAACAAGGTTTGTTTCTTTGTTTGATTGGTGTTTAACGTAGTACTCAAGAGTATTTCACCTATATGACGACTTTGCATTGCCAGCGTATGGTGGAAAGCAAGGAAGAAGCCTCATAAAAATCACCCTGCAAACTACGCAGCCATCCGAAAACTTCCCATATATACCTAAGGTCCACAGAGAAGCAAGGAAAAAACAAACAATTTTGCTAGCGGTGCATCCCGTTATCCTCTGATTACAATGAACACCGATTACTAAACAATGGCTATCAGTCCTGTTTCCTTAGTCTAAAATGTCTATATGCATGCTTTCGTCTTGAAAATTCCTACCACAATACATTTCAAATATACTGAAACTGCACAGGTCAGCTTATCTATAGCCCCAATAGGGTCTGTGAGTCATGTCATGTGATGAAAGAGATTTCAGGAGATTCCTTCCAGTTCCGGGTACATAACTGTTGAAGGTCACCCAGAAGACTTTTTATAGAAACAAATATCTGTGGAAAAATGCTTCAAACTTAAAAAATTTACCAAAAAACTCCTATAACTGAACCAAAAGCAAAGAAAACCCATTCTGAAAGAAACCTTATCAATACAAAGCTCCACAGTTTCGAGGATGTACCCAAAAGTTAAGCAGAAGCCAACAAGACTTGCATAGCCTATACACTGAAATTCAAACAAGGGCTAAACAACCCTTTCTGTTATGTCATAACAAACAGTTAATATGTATTCACCTGATAGTTGATGGCAGCTGACAAGCTGTCTGGTACGGCGTCTCTCACTTCCTCATCACTATCAAAAAATTCTTCACCTTTCTCTGATCTACAATAACAAACATTTTGAAGATAAACTTTCAAAAGTAAATACTAATATTGTGGGTTTGTTTACAAATTGATTGGTGCTTTAATTCCATTTCCCTCATATGATTATCATGCTGTTATTATTTTAAAAAAAAGAAGACTTATTATTAAGAATTTATTATTCAGCATTGTTTGAACATGTGACAATACAGGTTTATAGGTCAAATAATCAACTGAACCTTGTGAAACATGTCTGACTTTGTAAATGAGAAGTTGTCAGTTATTATACAGTGATTCACACTGAGAAAGAATGGCAGTGCTAACCCTCAACAGACTTGGCTACGTAGACCCATGATAGAATGACCAGACAGTGCCAACCTCTCCTTAGCCCATTCTGTAGAAAGTTGGCAATGCCAGCTCATTCTACCATGGGTCTCTATAGCCCAGTTAGAACAGGGTTAGATCTTATAGCTCATTTTATCATGGATCTCCGTATCCCAGTCTGCTCATAGTGACGTCACATCATATTATTTACATCAAGGATTAATAATGGCAATGCCAGCTCATTCTACCATGGGTCTCTGTAGCCCAGTTAGAAAAGGGTTGGATCTTTTGCTCATTTTATCATAGCTCTATGTAGCCCAGTCTGTAGAGGGTTAGAACGGCCATGAGCCTCACTCAATGGCCTGTAAAGTAGGGGATCGGATCTGCCACTGACTGCCAGCTTAAGACCATAGGTTCCATTTCCATCAAGGCATTCACATTTTATTTCACACCATTTAAAAAATATATAAACCTGTCCAAGATTATAAATCACACAGGGACTAACCTCATTTTGTTAAAAATCTAGTGTTTAAGATAAACTCTCAGAGACATAGTTTTCTTTTAGACATAAATCTCAAAGCTGTTACGAGACAACTACACATACTATACACATTGAAGTTTTTAATACATACTCAGACTGTCCCTTTCGTTTCCTCTCCTTCTTCTTAGGGGGCTCTCTTTCACCCAGTAAGTTATGTGGACATTTGTAACTTAAGTGGCCCTCTTCCTGAAATCAGTCACAAAATATCTGTCTCAAAGATGGAAATAAAAAACTAAGTTTAGTTGACATATTTAAAAAAAAAGTTTGGGAATTTTTTTGGTGAAAATTTTTGTCAATATATTAAGATTAACTTGCAAATTTGCTCTTTAACTTTACATTTTTATCATTCTATAACTATTAAATCCTTTATGTAAATAATATGTCTCAAAGGCATATAATGTGTGCAATGTAGAACAGCTTTGTTCACATCCAAATATACAGAGGATGATAGTTTAACAAGCGAAGTAGTGTATAAAATTAACTGCGGTAATTGTAAAGGCTAGTGACATATGCAAGAGTTTAAAACTTTATTGTTTGGTTGTTGGATTCAGATTTTACACTATACTTAAGGCTAATTCACTCATATGTGGCAGCAATGGAAACCACCCTAAGCATCGCCGGGGACAACATTTCCGGGCGACTGCCTGTAGGCTTGTCTCCCCTAACAAGCCTTTCCATGAAATTCTTGGCTATGCTGACAACGATTGTTCGTTCGCTCTCTTGGATTTTAAGCGATACCTAGGGTTTTTTCATTCACGGCAGCGTTTTTGAGTGATTGGTGTTTAACGCCGTGCTCAAGGGTATATGATGTATTCCAACCTTACAGCAACTCTTAAGACAACCATAAAATGTGCAGTCACTTTAGTTTTTTGTCGTTGGAAAGATAATGTTCCTCCAGTGCTTATTATGACAGCATGAATAAAATATGGAACATGCCGCCCTTAGCAAGAGGGCTCACTGTTTTTGATGTGACGTCACTATGAGCAATGTCCCGACTCCCTGATACATCAATGAAGACTACAAATGGCCACTGTACTATTGATTGATTGGGGTTTTACGCCGTTCTTTGTGCCAGTATAATCTGTGGTGGAAACCCCTTTTAACGATGCTGGCAACACAGCAACAAATCAGTTTCCTGATATCCCTTATCTTGGAGAGCACCAGGGCACAGGAGGCTCCAACCCAACTACCTGCGCAGTGCATTTGAAATGACGTAAATATTGACAAAGTCCCCAACAATAACCGTAGTTCTGTTAAAGTGTGACATTGTTATAGGGAGGTATATCAAATGATTGTACAGCTCCGACAATTAAACTCACCCCACATTCATAACACTTCGATTTATCTGGATAATCTCTCCTCTTTATAAAATCTGCAGCACGTCCATTGTCCTTGGCTATACTACATTTTATAGTTCTTCCAAACATCTGTAAAACAATCAATACAAAATAAATGAATAAAATATTTTAAGCTTTATAAAATAATTCAGATCTGCACTGTGTAAGCTGAACATATATTAATTTCTTTTTGTTTTTAAAAATTACTATGCACTTTTTAGTTACTGATTACAGATTCAAGACTAGAAAGAAAACGTTTTTTATTTTATTCAAACAGTTCTATTTTACAAACATAATTTGAGTTCATCTTAACCTTAATTAAGTAAGTTATCTGATGGTTTCTTTTCTTCACATGTAAGGGACACAAATGAATAATTACTGGTAGCTTTTAGTTTGTTTGTTTGTTTGATTGGTGTTTAACGCCGTACTCCAAGTTATTTCATTTATATGTCGACAGATTCTCCACTTCTTAATCTGCTCTACTCAATACGGCGGAAAACTGGGAGGAAACCTCGTAAAAACCACACCCCCCGCGATTGCCAAAGTCACCTCGTGTGACTCCCACATATACCTCAGGTCCACTGGGAGACTTGAACCTGTGCGGTACATCCAAGGAGGATCTGCAGTCAGACGGGCTAACCAATGAGCCACGGCGCGGGCCTCTTAGATTTTAATAGAATGATATTTATAACATACACTAACCTGAGTATTGTTAAGTGCCCTGGCAGACTGGTGGGCGGAGTCTCTGTCCAGAAAGAGAACGAAGGCCACTCCCTTACTCTTCCTTGTCGTAGGGTCTTTAACCACAGTAACCCTGCAAGACACAATAAACAATTGATAAGTTGGGAAAGTGTATCACTATTCAGATTTCACCTTTCATAAACGCCATTTCATAAAACGTGTAACAAATAGGGAACAAAACTTTCATTTCTTAAAATTTAATTTCACTGAAGTTTAGTTACAATGTGACATATAACCACACCTTAAGTTAACAGAGTACTGATGTAGCAAGTCAGCATTTTCATAGAGCTTAGACAATACTACTCGTCTAAATTTGTCAAATGTGGATAAATTAAATCCCATTAGTGGGAAGTGTTAATCTAGTCTATCAAACAGAATTTTGTTTTAGCTTATTTATCTAAAGCATGAAATGAAAAGAAAAATGATATTTGTTATCTGTTCTGGTGCTACAACTTACTTGACAACTTGCCCATATTTGACGAACACTTTATGTAAGTCATTGTTTGTCAGAGAGAAGGGTAGATTGGAGACATAAATGGTGCTTTTACTCGGTGCTAATCCTCCACTCATCCTGTCATCATTTAGAAGCTAATCGGCACTAAAACTCTAGTCATTTCATCTCACAAAAACTCAATGTAGTTCTTGCAATAACATATTTCTGAAATAAAATTATCATAATGCACATGAGTGACAACATATATCACTGTCGGACATCGATAGAATTTCATGGTTAGATTATTTATTGTTGATTGATTGATTGATTGATTGATTGATTGGGGTTTTACACAGTTCTTAAGGTTTTTTCACTTATATGACGGAGTGCCAGTCCAATAGATGAACGAAATCACTCAAAAGAGACATTTACAAGACACTTCAACAAATCCGCTTGCTGATGGCCCCCTCTAGCTCAGAGACCACCACGACACTAAAGAGGCTCCCTCCCAAACACCGGGGATTATTTATTGTGGCTCAGATTCTTGGAGAGGCATACAAAATCACCATAATAGTTTCAGTGTCAACGTCTTCCATTCCTTGTAATCAAACAATATCCCTTTTCAAAGTCTCCACTGAAGAAGTTCAAGTCATTTTTCACATATGAAAGGTCTAAGCGAGTTCAGTGTTTCCAAATAGATTTGTATAATGCTGTAATAAGCCAACTTATGGGCCAAGAAAAAGCAATATACTAGGTTGCTAAATTTGATATTATACATTAACATTCAGTGAATCAAAATGCGCCTGTATCCTTACATTAATATTAAGGATACCTGATTGACTCATATACTGTATGCATCATACACCATATTGCACTCACTGTCTTCTTCAAAGCTTACTGTCCGTTTTCTTTAAATCTTTAAAAGTTTTCATTTAACTATTATATTAGAACAGTTAAGAAATCGCTCTGTGGCAACAATTTCAACAAAATTCCATTTCGAAGTTGGTTCAACTTGGTTGCAATCTTGCTTTTCTCGCGTTAACAAGCAAAATCACCTTTTTGGCTATGTGGAAATAACATATTTTTATTCAGTACTGTTCTGTATAGTTATCCAAAGAAACATGGTACACCTACAGAGGTACTGAACTCCCAATCTAACCTTTACTGCCTGGCCGTAACGTGTGCTGCACATGTTATCTTTTAACAAGGCGTTGTTGTTGTTGTTGTTGTATTGCCGTATTATTGTGGCGATTTGGTGATGTTCAGAGGTTGTGCAGCTTAAGGCACCTGGGCATTCAAATTTAGATACAGAAAAATGATCAAGAGGGCTATTTTGTTTCAATGAAATTTTGTATTAAGTGAATATATATATAAAAATATATCGTGTAAACAAACCACTTCAAGTTCAGTACAACAGCGCCATCTAAGTGTCTGACCTAGTTTGGACAGACTTTAAAAATAGGTCAACCGTGCACTGATCAGAGGCATGACATTTTATGCTGGTGGTAACTTGTAAGTGAACGATTTGTTTGAAAATGTACATAAGGTGTAGTGGGCTCTGTATGTGACTGTCCGTGATCTTGTGAATATTAAATTGATTAGCATTTATCAAATTGGCTAATTGGAAGATTAAAAGGATATCTATTGGCCTATATACATTCTGGCGCTAGGTCTATACCGGTCTAAAAAGATGGTAGGCTTCTATAATCCTAGTGAGCATAAACGAGCAACTGTATTAACCTCCAAAAATGCTGAATCATTTTATCCCCAGTTTAATTGCCTGCAGTGCATGGGGTTCCATTGTGTAAACAACTACGTCACAAACGAAGTGCCACACCATAAATTACTAAAAAAATAGTTCTTGAAACCGTGCATAGTTAAATGTCAGTGTCACCCATCAGAATTCTTTTTAAAAGAACTAATTAAACCGTGCATCAGACGAAAATTCCTGATGGTGGTAAGTGAACGATTTGTTGAAGCTCGAAGATACACACACCACATTATGTGTAGTGAGATTTGTATGTGACTGATTTTGTGAATTGATTAGCATTTATCAAACTTGCTAATGGCCGGGAAGCTAAAAGTTTATATATACACATATTTATCTTCCCAATTTACATGTTACATGTTACATGTATTGCCTTTTCTCGAGATGCGCCTATAGGTTATCCAGAACAACTCGAGATTCAGGTCTATCTAGAAACTTGTCTCTGAGAATTGATCTAGAACATGAGATAATTTTTTGACTTTAATTAGTCAATATCCCTGTGCCAGTGTGATTACTCTTTACAAAAATACATACAAGTCTTAAAGACAGTAGGCGTACTGGTAGTATTTAAGCCCGCAGCTGTCATGTATATTAACCTTCCAAAATGCTGAATCATTTTATCCCAAATTAATTTACCTACAGGGCTTTTGAAATTTATTTTGTTAAATTAGCAAAGTAGGCTACCTCACTTATAATAATACTTGTTTGAGAAGAGCAAATTATAGATAAGAATCATAAGATACAGTACCATCTTGACGAATAAGATATTTTATTCATTACTTCATATCAAGTTAATCATAAGTCACCACAGGAGCTTTACACCATTTACTAATAGGCTGGCATATTGTGATTAAAGTAAGTTTTGCTTTAAATATACCGAGAAGTTGAAAAGCCATCAATTGTATGCTTTGTTACGTTCCCAGCTTCCCAGATGAAGTGACTATTAAACAAGTCATCTATAACTGGCCGTTAAGTTAACAGACCTTTGAACAACTGGCATCTGTACATCAGTATAATATTAGGTTTGTATTTCCTATTTTGTACTCTATTTTAATTTTGTTTGTGTTTTCTTGCAGAATTGAACTTGGATAATCCGTTATATTAGCAAGAATTATGGCTGCTCCACGATTTGAGCTCTTTGTGAAAGCAGACAGCAAGGGAACTGGGATTGGCGATTGCCCTTTTTGTCTGAAGGCTTTGATGTTTTCAAAGTTAAAAACACCGGATTCAAAGTGTGCCAAAATAACACTCATTGATCTGTTGAACAAGCCAGCTGATTTTCTCAAGTTAAATCCAGCTGGCACCACCCCAGTTCTTGTTGATCATGAGAACAGAAAAGTGATTTCAGATTCAGGGGAGATAATCACATACCTGGATTCCGTTTTCCCAACTGTTGATTTGCAAGTGAATTACGAGGGTCCGGCAATGGCAGCAACTGACGCCATATTCTCAAAACTAGTTGCACTCTTGAAAAACTCTGACCAGTCAAAGTCCAGTGATTTACGAGGCGCGTTGACAGCTGAACTTCAGAAACTGAACAACTTTCTGACAAGCCCTGGACACAAAGGAAGATACCTGCTCGGTGACAACCTGTCTGCCTTGGACTGTAATATTGTTCCTAAACTGAAAATACTTCAGGCAGCTGGTGGCTATTACAGAAACTATCAAATTCCATCAGATTTCACAGCTGTGCATGAGTACATTAAACAGGCTTTTACATGCCCATGTTTTTCAGATGTGTGTCCCGAAGACACAGAGTTTGTTCATGGCTGGAAACGTCACGGAATTACTCCCGATCCAAAATAAATCTAGCAATGTGTAGAACTTAGATATGTCCAAGAACTGTTTCTATTTAAACACAGGACAATTTGTATTTCCATGAGATAGATGTTTTATTTTGCATTTAAAAATCAAGTCTTTTTTTATATTAATAATGATTTTTTTTGTCTGAACATACCAAGAATTGTGGGTGTGTTTACGGGGTTATTTCTTTCACATGGGAGGCTAATGCCGTACTCGTGTGATCAATGCCGATGATCTCAATTGATTTCATTTTACATGAGGTACAGTATGTAATTATTTGCAGTTGGAGGCCCTTGTTGACCGTAGGTTCATTATTTCAGGTAGATTCAGAAATCGGAGTGTAGTTTTTTTTAGGTTTCTCTCGGCTCTATCATACATCACTTTTGGTATCGTGAAGTCCTTAGATAATTGAAATATGCTTGATTATCATGTACCAACCAATCAAATAGATTAATTAGTAAATACATAATTCCTTTCAGGATCAAATTACCTTTGTTTTATTCTTCTCACATTAATACAGGTAGCAGGTTCATGTTGCCATGGTGCACTTTCTTTAAGGTGTGTGATTTGTCCAGCAATGTAAAGCACACACACTCAACAACAAAAGAAGCATCTCGGCTAAGATTGAAGATTGTCTTTTTCGTAATTTTGGAGTACAACACACTGAAGCAATAAGTGAGATACCTTAAAGCATGGCGTAAAACACCAATTAATCCATGAGTTAAACATACAGAAGCAATTCAACCGCCAATCACTTCGTTATTTTTATTCTCATTTCTTCATTAACATGTGAACATGAAATAACACTGTATTGTAGATTTGTAGTTGACAAGAAAAACTGGATCTTATTTTCTAACCCTGAACAAGTAAGTGATGCAGTGTATGTAAAATATTGAAATATTATAATGTATTAAACTCCCAAATTCATGTGTATGTGATTTTAATCTTCATATAAGGTACTAGGATACCAGTGCAATCTATAAAACAGAAAATGGTTCCCGTGTTGTCTGCCCTGTAGAATCCAGATGTGTTCTTTGTGAGACACCTTTACTGGACAAGGCATACAAACAGTGTAGACCAAACTCGATCCCATCTGACAGCCCGACACATAGTGTTAGCCAGAAAGGGTTCTTGGTGTCTGTCTCAATCAAATTTAACATGGGAAAGATAGACAAAATGTCAAATGAGACACCGTGTTTCTCTGAAAATAGTGATTTGAGACACCCTCATTCAGTTTCTTGCCAATACCAGAGACTACAGATTGACGAGACTGGTGACTTTGCCAGAGACATGTTGAAAACAAACAGTGGCGACCCCTATTAGTTAGTGCTGATTTGCTGTCTGGCAGAGAGTGATATCTTGAAGTAAACGTGACTCACATTGGTTATCTCCATTAGCAACATTTTGAAAGCTTGGCATCAACTACCTACGGAAAGGGGGCCCCATGGTCCATGTAAACAACATGACGGCATACAATTGTAGGATGCTAGCCTGGGATTTGCCGAAGTGACCAGTTCTCGTCAATCTATAGTCTCTGCTAATACTTTATCCAGCCAGAAACTAAATTTTCCACCAGGTGAGTTGGCATCACATGGGAAAAGACAAACACCAAACTCAATCCTATACAACTTCTTTCTACATGGAATATTTGTATATGTTTAAGTAGAATTGGACGAGCAGTTTATACTGGAAACAAAGATTATACTTTTACAAAGTTTGATAACAATCTGATAATGGGAGCTTGGAGCGCCAAATATTCTCAATCCCATGTGACAACTTGGTATGTGGAATATTCCGACAAACTTTGGTTAGAATCAAACAATAAATTTTCGAGCTCACGAATGAAACCAAAAAGTGGACAGACAGACAGACAATGAACCCCATACCATAATAACAGCCAGTAAAATGACATGTAAACAAAAAGGACAAGAACACGTTCCTGACTTAACCACACTTCCTTTATTTGATGGTATATTTGTTACAAGGAAACATTCGAGTATCACATTTTATTAATAATCCGTATCAGAGTGATTCATCATCCAAAGCTCATGGCCCCTGTTAATGCTTCAGACAGCTTACCAGCTAATACATCTGTGGAGAAAAGAAGAACAAAAATAATACAAGGATGAAATTTGTGAAGGACGTTGATTGTCTGACAGTGTTGGACAACTCACAACTAGAGGGAATTCATAATGAGGAGATTTACCAATAAAAAGGGTGACAAAAACATTACTACTTAGCTGGATTTTCAACTTCTTGGTATACTGATAAGCGACGTTTTGGCCTAGATGCTAAGACCGTTTTCAAGCAATGGAATACAACCTATTGCTTGAAAACGGTCTGAGCATCTAGGCCAAATGCCCTTATCAATATACCCAGAAGTTGAAAATCCATCTTAGTAGTCATGTTTTTGTTATCTGCCCAGCTTCTAGATACCGCTTGAACAAAATAAAGGGGTGTTTTCAGCTTTGTGCTTCCATCTCTCTCAACACAATGTGTTAGTTTAATAACCTTGAGTACTGTTTCGTTTCAGAAGTAGTTAAGTTTCGCTAAGGATAGATTGATTGATTGGTGTTTAACACCGTTCTCAAAGGTATTTCACTTATAATGACAGCGCTGTATTCCAACAGTAGACAGCAAGTCTTAACACAACCATAATATGTGTAGTCACTTTAGCGGCTTTGTTGTTGGAAATATATATTCCTCCTCATTGGGGATAGAAAAGTTGATAAACCTACCAGCCTTCTTTTTACGTTTCTTCATTTTTTTGTAATCCTGTTTTCTGCTCTTGTTTAACTGTTCATTTCCTGCTGTTTTTCTAGTTTTTTTAAAGGGTTCACTAGGAGCTGCTAGACTTTGTGTGGATGCTGTTGTTGCACCGCTGCCAGGCATCGACACAGTTACATCCTTCAGCTGAAAGTTTTCAAAACAATATAATAACAATATTCAAAATAAACCACAATAGTCTCACAAATTTTGGATGGCAATTTCTATGACTGATTTCTATCAATTCTGGTTTAAATTGTTTTAGCCTTGTACATGTTTGTCTGAGTGCAGACAATGAAGGGAAACTTGTTTGATTGGGGCTTTACGCCATACTCAAAGTTATTTCACTTATTTGACGGCGTGCCAGCCCAATCACCGAAGGTAACCACCTTAAACGATGCTGGAAGTATGCAAGACCAGATAAAACATGTACATTACATAACTTAACACCACAACAAATCGGCAGCCTGTACCACTTAGCTCGGAGAGCACCAGGGCACAGGAGGCTCCCACCCAACCACCCGCAGAAATTCAATAAAATGTCAGTTTCTAAAAGAAAGAGAATGGGTCGAAATAGCAGGATATAAAAAATAGTAGTTCACAGAAGATCTGTATACTCCGGGCAATAAACTGGTGTGTATCTGGGTACTATTGTAATGTAGGTTAAGTGGGTAATGTAGGATAAGTGGGGTTTTAATGATGTGGGTTTGTTTACTTGATTGAACTATTACGCCATACTTAAGTTTACAATGTGGCAGAGTGTACAAAGTCCTTGACCCCTTCTGGAAGACTTAAGCTCCCACGGTTCAAATCCTTAAAGAGTAACAGTATATTGTTTGGTTGTGTTTTTCTGTTGTAATTGGATTGTTTATCACCTATGTGAGGAACGACCAATCACAGGATGCCAAATTGAAATTGGTTTACTTAATGTCCTTAGCCCAGAGAGCACAGAGTACAGGAAGCTCCAGCCTTCCGCCCACTTAGAATCACTGAATAGCAAAACTCTACAAAGTACAAAATTAAAAATAAGAGTTACCTCCTCTTCATCTTCCCACTCATCACCAGAGCCCTCCATAGCAACTTCCTGTGAGATGATTGGCTGCTCTGGATTCATAATGGTGGACTCCTCCATGTCTGCATCATTTGCTATTCCCTTAAGTGGACCCAAAGACGTAACTAACATATGCTTGGAAGTCTCCTCCCCTAAATCTGTGAAGTAAAAAATTGAACTAGGTTAGAGTTTAAGGCGTACAACAGAAGGGCTCAGAATGTATCCGTGTCACCTTTAAAAAAATGCACATAACATCAGTTAACAGACTGAAATCAATTTTTACTTTGCTAAGAGGGCGAGTCCTGCTTTAAAATTACTCGAAGAATGTAAAAGTGTCTTCCTAAATAAAGCAATCCTTTCAAGCTCAATCTCCCATGGGATGTGTTGGTATCATAAGAATATCAATAGTCTGGATTGAACTAATAGCACATTTCAACAGCCATCCCCCATGGGATAATTTGGTACCATAAGAGTACCTAAAAAGTCTGGGTTAGACTTAATTGTAAATCAATCAGATAAAATATAAAGGTACACAACAGGTTTTACGAATTCTCTATTGTTACTGATAAATGTGTCAATTGTTCTCAACAAACAAAATAGTGATTTGTGGTTTTGATAAGGGTTTTTACACCGTACTTAAGGTTATTTCACTCATGTGAGGCCAATGGCTACACAGAAGACACTACAGTACATTTACAGGAGGTAAGAACAAATCACCTTCCAGATTTTCCCTTAGCTCAGAGAGCACCAGGACACAGGAGGCTGCTACCCAACCATAAAAAAAACCTTGAAACTTTTAAAAAAATGTATGCCATGAAATCTAATTCATATTGCACATACCTTTCAACATGTTCTGTTCTTGATCTTCCACTGCTGATAAATCAAAAGCTTTACTCATTTGCTGCACAAACTCTGCGCTGACATGTGTAGGGAGAGTGTGTTGTTCTGGAGGGTGGGTGAAATATGTGATCTTTCCACTGAAGTAAAACAATAAACTAAATGTAAGGGGGACATGCTTTATGTTTTGATGTTCATTATTTCACACTAATAAATACAGTAAGTTCCTTGTGGTTCCGTATGTAATATTATTTCACTCAAACGACGGCATACCAGTCTAATCGGCCAAGAAAGCCACCCTAAACAACACTGGCATCACAGAAGACGATATAGGACAAAAACCAGGACACCACAACATATCAGCTAACTGATTTCCCCTTAGCTCAGAGAGCACCAGGACACAGGAGACTCCCACCAGGCCACCCACTTCTTGGCTGTCAATTACTCCTCAAAAGAATGACTTCTTGTACCACAGTAACCAGAAAAAATAAAGCTCCTCTCTTCCATTAATTTGTAACACATTTTGGCGTAATTTTTTATTTTTTTTTAACTAATATGAATAATAGAAATCTGGATATGTAAAGTAATAGAGTGGTTAAACAATATACAAACAACTTAATAAAAGTTTATTTCCTACCTAGTCCAGTCTTGTAACACGGCCCTGCCAGCTTTATCCACATCAGGCACTCCTCCCTTCTTCAGCTTCCCCAGTCGACGAGCCAACAGAGCTAAAAACTCTGCCACATCTTTATAGTCAGCTAAACCATAGTGTAGCATCATCTGCAAAATTGATTGTTTAATCGGTATTTTACGTCGCACATTAGTGTTAGCCAGAAATCAAAAACAGGGTGTCTCAAATCACTTTTTTCAAAGAAACAGGGTGTCTTATTTGATATTT
>JAVFBZ010108382.1:0-15176 GCA_032466195.1 Katharina tunicata | reverse complement strand
CCCCCCCCCTAAAACTTCAAACACAAGGATTTTAGATTCATGGATGACACTCTCCTTGGAGAGGTTCTTTGCAGCTCCGCTCGATCAACTTTAGATTCAACGGTGTAAATAGTTTTTCTTGACAACGAACCACAGCCAAGGAGATTTGGTGTAAACCTAATCATCCATATACTACTAAGATGCAATTTGATCGTAAATGCTTCGATTTGTTCTAAATCCCCTAAAGATGTCTATCCCACTTGTCTAATATTTATGTTTCCACCGCTAGAATAAGTGCATACAGGATAGTTACTCTTTCCTTACATTTACTGTATCCCAAATTGTGTTTATCAACTCACCCCAGTCTGCTGTGAGATTATGCTTGGACAGTTGAAATTAGAGAGCTAAACAATGCGATCACACACTTGACATGCGCCGGAAACTGATCAAACAGGAAGCATCGCGCGCAATTTGACATTTGGTAATGTCTTAATGAGACCAGATACCAGCTAAGATCTAGTTTTGTTTTGCGTTTTTCTTTTCTTGCACAAACACAGAGAGATAATATTTGTAATAGAATAGAATTACCACGATGAACTAAGATTAAATACAAAATCATAGTATTGAAATGGACCATACACGTCTTTGACATTCCATATTTCGGAATACCCTGAAGGGCACACAAGTACATTACACAAAGCAGAATCATATACGTAGGCGTGGTGAAGATGGTTGGCGCTTTTATGTCGTCCATATATTTATTTATTTATTTATTTATGGACGACTCAAGGGTATTTCACTTATATGACGATTTTGCGTTGCCGGCTATTGTGGAAAACCAGACCAAAACCCGGTGAAAACCACCTCGCAATATCCGCAGCCACCGGAAAACTTCCCCTATATTTATAAGGTTGGCAGGAGGATTAAAACATACTATACCGGGTACAGTGAATAGAGATCACCCGTCCAAGGCTCAACAAATTTTGCCACGTTACCGCCATATGGTGTCCTTGTGTTATTAGTCATTATCCAAATTACATTTTACCTTTGCTCGTCGATGTACTGAGTTTGTATACATTTGGGGTGAGTATGTGCAAAAAGATGTAGTAAGTTTAATCGAGGTACTATTTGTATGGCCTAAAAATTTCACCATACCATGCTTTCAATACCAAGGTTCTTTGTTGTGTTCATTGTTAAATTCTCATAAACCTTTTGTCCTTAAATTAATTGAAATATTTTTGTGTCCTTTAAAAAGTAACCGTTAACATTATTTTCGTTTTGGTATAACACTCTCTGATATTGAACAGATTGAGGGTCGCCGGTTCGATTCCCGAAAGTGTCCCAACCTGCAAAATTTTATAAACTAGAATCTGTTCAGCATCAGGGAGTGCTATCCCCAAAAAACGAATATACAGTAAATTAATGACTGGCCTACGTTACATCTACTTAAATGAAGCTCCAAATAATCTATTGGCGTCTACGTTTTACTGATCTCAATGTAGAAAACTTTTTGTCCTGTATTTTGTAATTGAAGGGATTAAGATTGGTCTGTCGCCATCCCATTAACAAAATGTGTAACCAATGATTTTCTATCTGAGATAACACGCCATCTATCGGTCAACATGAAAACTAATCAGTTCAGCCTACAATTCAATCATAATACAGTCGATTTGTTTTCTGCCCGATTTGTATTCTTCAAATGTGATTTAGTTGCCTTTGGCGAAATTATGAACATTAAATTATTTACAGACTTGTCAAGCAATATGCGAAAACGCTTCCACGGTTGGTTGGCTAACAATAGCCAAATGAACAGAAACTTACCTACCTGACTCTCATTGGTAATTAAATGTAGTAAGATGTTACTTGAAAATATAGAACAGAATACTTAAAGGCAAAAAATTGTCCTGTTTTTAAGTTACAACGTTAACTTGTAATTTCATCTTAATTTAAGACAATTTCACTTTGTATCCAGACATTTGCTTAAGAACAAGGTCATAGTTATATTTTCACATATTTCATATTTGTATGCCTCACATCTAATAAATCACAAATGCAGAACTTGTGAGTAATACAATTAAGTCATTTGACAATAACTGACCATCCAGCATCCAGGTGCGTCAAATTGCGCGTGCTGTTCGAAACGTGTCTGTTATTTGCAGAGTGTCTGTTATCTTTGCTCGTCGGAACTGTTATCTCGCCAAATCAGGTATAAAAGGATGTTCAACTGATTTGGCAAGGTTTTTGTCGTCTTATCGTTGCAGATAAAAGAGTATTGAATTGGTCGTTTGTGGTGTGGTTATTAAACTGTTCCGACTAAAATCCATATAAATCATAATAACCATTAATAATTATTGCGAGTATTTGTTCAATTATCTTACTGTCCGGAGATGTACTTACTTGTGTCCGGTACATAATGTTATAATATAGCATTACCATCGCTAAATTAAGGTATGTTTATTTGTTTGATTGTCAACAAATATAACGTTGGGACAGAGCGGCACATACTCCTGTCATTTGTTAATGGATCGACACTTATCTAAAAGCATCCATTCCGCATCTCCAGGATTCGTATATGCTTATAATTCTTGTCATCCAATCAATTCAGCTTAATAATGTCTATTCCCACGTGACGCCGCCGAGCGTTTAACCAATCATCTACAATCTTTTATCGCACGCCATCTATCGGGTGGCAGGGGAATTAACCGCAACCTTGACAGGACACTAATTTAGCAGGCCTATTAACACCCGTTATCGTATAACTCAATTATACCACTGATATTTGCATCATGTATCTTAGCTACATTAATAACTTTTATTTATTTATATTTTCATAATTTTTTTTTAGTGTTTATTTAGTTTCTTGTCCAGTTGACTGGTTGGCGCTGATTATTACAGTAACAACTTTAGGCGACATATAAGTTTTCATGTTGTTCTGCGGGCCGCTCAGTGGTTGGACATCATCTGCTGAATCCCTTTGTTATATATACAAAATATAGTATGCACTTGAAATGGGTTCTAATCCCCCTGTTAACCTAGGATATATAAGGGAAGTTTTCATGAAGCTGTGGAGTTCGCGGGATGGCTTTTAAGAGGTTTCTTCTTGGTTTCCACCATACATCGGTATCGCAAAGTCCTAATATTTGTGAAATACTCTTGAGTATTGCTTAAAACACCAACCAAATAAATAAATAAATTCATGTGTTTCTATAGGATATTTTATTTTAAATATTCGAACCCTACATGTGTACTATCTATAGAATGTACCCAATTTAAAGTTCCGACGAGTCGCTTTAAATATTGCTACCAATCGTTCAGGCAGATATTGATGTCAATACATAAATTCTGGATGTCCAGGATTTGCTATTTGCCTTTCATTTTTCTCGTCCAATTTATTTGGATTTTCAATTTTTCCTCCCACGCGACGTCGACCAATGGTAAGCAAAATATCTTCAATTTGTTATCAAACGCCATCTATCGGAATTAACTAAATTGTACAACATCGCCGAGACACAAACTAGTATACTTAATATTACGAAGAGGAACTTATATGGCCTGTTTCTTAGGAGCAGTTGGTCTACTGTACGTATGCTTTTAATACTCCAAACAGATAGTTCCCTCTGGCAAAACGCTCGTTCAAATGGTGCGATTTGTTGAAACGACTTAAGGGGAATCCCTATGTTTACAGTGTTTTGATTTGTCGATATTTGTCAAAAAAATCTCGACCAATCAAAACGTTTCTTATTTGCGGAATCCCCTAAAGCCGTTACTACAAATGCGTAATGTGAATGCACCTTACGGGCAGGGAATTTCAAGCTTTAATTCTTGCAGTCGTACTTTGCACCGGAGGAGCATAATCTTTTCAACAGAGTTAACATAAGTGACTTCACAATGTTTGGTTGTGCTACTGTCCTTTTGTAATGCTGGAAAGGAAAATACCCTTGAGCACAGTGTTCAACACCAACACGTCAATCAGCCGATCAATCCAAGAGATGGTCAACAATTAAATTAAAAAACAATAACCTTACAAAATAAATATTTTATAACCACACTATGCACAACAGCAACAACGTGGAGTATAAAGTCAAGTACTTCGGATGCATTCTCACTTTGGTTGCTCCTGCGCATCTGGCATATGCTACAGTCTGTACCAGAAAACTGCGATCATCCCTTTATGGCTTTTCGGCTACTTAAAAGTCAAGATTCCCAATGAATATTCACAGGAATTTGCTGGCAACAAAAATAGTCATTTATATCTCTAAGGAAATCGTCTGTGTCGTAGAATATTTTGCTAACACAAATATCTGTGTCAAAAAAAAAGGACATAAGTCCTGTAGATGTCTGCCTATGCCCATACGTTTCTTAACGTAAAAAGTTTTGGAGATTGAAATCGGCGTGATTTATGTTAGGGGAGAGGAAATACAAAGGCAAAGTGATAATGATGCTGGATGTAATCTGTCTTGTCGAGATCCGTCAATTTCTGTTATTTTATCAACAAAAAAAGGCGTCCAGAGCAAATGGTTTGGTTTGTTATATATCTTATTTCAAGTGTACACTATTTTAAAACGTATTTTAAACTCGCCTGGGAATGACGTGAGTTACTATACCCGGCTCCAAAGCCAATATAAGCCAAACCTCTCCCTTTGTTTCAAACAGTTTACACACTCGGCATAAACTTGGTGCCTATACATACTGGTGTTTTCATTGTAAGATCTTTACTGTCTCCATAGCACATTACATCCCAGACGCCAAGTACAATATCCCACAAAAACTTGTTAATTTACCATTCAGCGTCAATTATGGGATAAATTTCTTTCCTTTACACATATAATGAGAACTCAAAATTTAACGCTGATCCGCCATTTGCACTGAACTTGTTGTTATATTGTTTGCTTGTTTGTTGTGTTGATTTTTGTTGTTAAACGAGGTCGGATTTTAATTAATATGTTGTAAATCACTGTTCTGCTTTTGACGTTGATATCCCTGGTATTTTTATACATTTTTCACAATCATGTAAGAACCAATTATTCAAACAAAAAAGTTATGCCAGTACTTTAACACCTAAGCAAACAAAATTCAATCTTGTTTAACGACTATCTGTGTTTTTGCTAAATGCCTCACCTTTCCGTCTCTTAAGTATCTCTCTTTCCAGGAGAACAAGTGTTTTTGGATTCAAAATTAGCTAGTTTCCTTTACATATTTATATAACGCTGTCTCAACTTCAACTTGGTGTAAGTAAGAAAACAACTGTGCATGACTTTGATTGTTTGTTTGTTTGATTTGAGTTTACGCCGTACTTTCAAGCACTCTCCAAAATTTTGTTATAGATGACCTACACAATTTGAATTTTGATTGCTTAGAAATTGCTTGGATTGCGCAGGTGTATTGATTGTACTAAGGCCTGATCATTTTTATCGCTCTGGGCTTGGTAAAAATGGATGGTCGTGTTGTACACCCCGGCACAATTTGAACGAAATATCTTCCACAAACCTTATTATTGACAAACTAAAAATTAACATTAAATGTATAAATTTTACGGCAGAATAAAAAACAGTAAAGAAAAGTTGAAAACATTGATTTCTCACCAGTGACGAATATCATTTGGGGCAGACACACAAAACTATGTTTTGATCTGTACGCTTGTCTAAGTCGTTTCAATTAAACTGTCAGACGAGCTCTTGGTTAATTTACCTCAACACTTTTGACAACTCTTAATATATCAAATTTTATTAAAACTTTTAATTTGACATAATTTATTAAAGATGTCAGTTAGATACTTATTGATCCGTGTTATATGATCAGCTGCCACAGACCGTTATATTCGGCGTTATAGTTTGAAAAAGCGATGGTTTAAATACATGCGGTATATGAGACGAAGACACGATTCGGACGGCTGTTTTGTCACACGAAGACATTGTTTCCGGTCTAAGAGGAAAAGAATGCCACGTGATGCCAAAACGTTCATGCAATGGTCACGTCGTCATAATTTGGGCCGACTCAGTCTGACACACCTTCATGCCAGCAGCAGACAGCTCACGACTGAATTGCGTCAATTCAAACATGATTAATATCTTCGACTGGATCGCTTCCGACAGAATATCGAGGTTTTGGTCATCGCACACCTGGCCGCCACTAGCCGATCCAGCCGCAATCGACAGAATCGAGAGGTGTGCTGCGGCCTGTTGACCATGAACCGGTTGCTTAAAGCCCTCTAACAGAAAATAACTTTGACGGATTTTCAACTTCCACCAACGTTTAGTTTTGTTGCTTTCTCAGCTTCTATACACCGCTAAAACAAGTCATCTAACGGGCGGTGTATGTAACAGAACTTTGAACAAAACCGATGCCAGATCAACGGAAAATTATGAATTTTATACACCAACTTATTTCTCCAACGAACCGAACATTTTCCATTAGAGCAATTGTAGTCAAATATTAATAAGTATTAATTCATAAATCATTCCGTAGAATCGACAAATCTTCATGTAAGACTCTTATTCATGCTGACACGTTGAATTGGTAAATGCCATTAAAAGTAATTTCACTGGTGTAAAAAGGACTGTATGTACACAGGTTGTAAATATGCTGTCATACTGAGGACTGGGTGAACATTATCTTTCTAACAGACCAAACTCAAGTGACTTTACATTATTGTTTTTGTTTTGCCGTCATATCAGTGTAATGCCCGTGAGTACGACGTTAAAGGCTGATAAATTAACAAGTCAGTCAGCTCCCGGTGACGCCAAAAACCTATTTTAATCTCACGAGATATTCATGCAATAGTCACATCGTATTTTTTGTTCGGCTTGCGTGTAACTTGACGTAAACACAATGGCTCAGTAAAACATCTGCCAACTGGTTTCAAGTTGATGTGCGTTTTCTGTTAAACGTTAGGAGGAATTCTGTATTGATCTACTGATCGACTAGAAGAGGGTGGTTACAACTTTCTAAAGTATTTCTATAGTAATTAAAGTACAGGTATGGCAGTAAAACATTATCCATTAAAATATGAGCTATATTAACACAATTTACATTAAAATATTATGCATAAAGCGGTAAGCAGCATTATCTAAAACGACAGTATAACATTATCCATCATACTGTGAGCTACATTAACAAAAGTTACATTATAATAGTATACATACTGTGAGCAGCATTAACTAAAGTTATATATACATCATGCGGTAGGTTGCAAAAACTTAAATGACAGTATAACAGTATCCATCATACTGTGACCTGCATTAATTAAGAAGACAGTATAAAATAAAACGGACATTTCTATAAGAGCTTTAGTTCGTGGAACATCGTCATGTGATCCATAATTTCATAATGTCCAAGCTAATCTCTGCAGTTCTTTCAACAGCGTTTTAATTACAAAAAAAAAGCTATTCTCGCGCATATTTTTTCACATAATAAACGCCCTTCACAATTGAGTTGCGTCCAGTTTTAAATCGTTCTGTCTGTGAAACTACGCCTGTGACGACGTTAAAAGATCAGCCACCAGCCCATGATGATGAAAAGTCGGTTTGTTTCCGTGTTTATTAAATTAATTTGTCAGCGAAATTTTGTCAGTGAAATTAACATTTCGAAATTTAATTGAAATTGATACAAATGACAATAACTTAGAACACAGGAATCCCAAGCCACAAAACAGATCCGTGCAGATAAACTTTATAATTGTTTATTCTACCATTGCACTTCTGACAAACTGAGTTCGAGATAATCTAGTAAATAGTTGTTACATCTCTCTGAATCCACGCAACATCCTCCATGAAATTGTAAGATACATTAACTAAAATCATCACTGTAGGCCTATATCTGAATAGGAGATTCCTGGTAATGGTGGGAACAAACTTCTCTAACCCTTGGTTCAAGTAACTATAGAATGTAACCCATTATTTCATATATGATTTTTTGTATAGAATGAATTAATAAAAATAAACTGTTCTTCAAAAGATTTATTGCAAAAATTTAACATCGATTTTTGTACGTATCTGGCATTAATCCTTTAACAAAGAGTTGAGTTGTCTAAAATCCGATTATAATCTTTCTGCCTTTTAAACAAACGACACTTTAAAAAGCTAGCGGATATTAAACTGCCAGACCATGATGCTGTTATATTCGAGTGTTTCCTTGTCTACTGAATTAATTTGCCAGCTAAAAAAACGAAATGAAGACGTCAAGAAATTGAATTGCAATTGAAACAAATGACAGTAGCCTAGGTCTAACAAAATAGATCCGTACACTTGTCACAGACTATGAAACTAATCTGTCTAACTCCTGTTTAACTTACCGTTGCCATTTTGACAACTCTGTTAATGCTTAAGTTTTACAAACTGATTTTGACAGAGTTTAATAAAACAAATGTCAGCTGCTTCTCTCCGCATCGATGTAACATCAAGCGTAAAACTCCAATACAGGCCTTGAAACTGTTTGGACTTCATATCCTGGACCACAACTGAATCAGTACAGGTTTACAAGATTTTATTATATTAGTTCCCCTATTTCGAAAACAGAATATCTCGCATATTTTATGTGAGTTTATCGATCAAGTAGTTTGGTCGATGCCATATTGAATTTTTTAAAATTAAAAGCGCAATCTGTAATTGCTAATTTTAACATGGGAAGTTTACTCGAATCTTGATCACCACATTATACAGAAGGCGCGGCTGTATGTTCTTCTTTTATACGCTTGATCCGCCAAGGGTTGTAATGAAGAGTAGCTCAGAATAAAACACTTGGTTAGCGAAGATGATTAGTTCCAGGATGGTGGTTGGAGGGAGTTTTCTGTGCACCGGTGCTCCCTTACATACAGGCAGTCAGAAAGTCTATTTATTGGCATCCTGATTTTTGCCGTCCTGAAATTGATCTGTGTTGTCGGTTTATTTTAGTTGAAGCTGAGAGTGGTTTCCTTCGCCCATCGGGCTGGTAGTCTGTCACATAAGTGAAATACCATACGGCGTAAGATCCCATTCAAACAGCGGGTTGTTGGTTGGGAAACTCATGTGCTCTAGTGGTCTTTGAGCTAAGGGACATCAGGAAGCTGATTTGTTGTGACTTACTGATTTCGTTCAGTAATTGTATTGGTCTGTTTGTGGCCATATGGGTTTTGTCTTCGCCAATTGGGCTGGTACGCAGTATTATCAGTGAAATTACCTTAAGTACGGTGCAAGGCCCCGACCAAAGAAGTAAACTTAAATCTCGAGTTCTAATGTTAAATGCTTCAAAAACATCCTTTGCTGGGGTTTATTGTTTGTTTTTTGCTTTCTTTCACTATATTTCTACGGACTTCTGTCTGAAATGAATAATAATTATTATTATTATTTGACTATTTATCTTCTATTATACTTTACATGAATTTGAGCTTAGGGTCGGAGTATGCAGCTTCTATATATTTTGCTTATTTCTGTTACAGAGTAAAGATACTCACACATGGAGTCCAGACATTTTCCAAAATAACTATTATTGATTCCTAGTAGGTCTAATATTCTCTACAATAATTTGATTAAATGGTAATTCGCGAAAATTCCCATTCTGTTATCTCCAGACCCTCTCGGATTATCTCTCTGCAATTCTGTAGAGAAATTGAATTCGTGTAAATAAATAATAAACACAGACACTGTACGAAGCTCAAGGGCAATAGATAAATAACTTAAAACCCACAAAGGGAACTGGTGAATTTATGCCATGAGACATAACTCTGAAACTTCAGCCGGCCTGAATTATTTACCTTCTTCAAAGTCATTGTGTTTCAGCGTCTACCGATTGTTACTACTAAGGCCAGGAGAGATGAAATGAGACTTTCGTCTGAAATGTTACACGTAAACAAAACACAGTTAATGAATTTTGTTTATTTTGTTGGCAACTTCGAGCAACATTTATTTCTACATTTCTTTCAAGAAATATATATATATAAATCATGGCACAAACATTCCACCATGCATTTTACTTACAGTAGTTCAATTTAAATGGTTTTCAATTGATAACGAAAAATCCTACAAAAAGTTTAATTGGTCCCTAACAAATTGATATTGTCTGTTAGTTGGCTATGTATTGTTGTTTACTTCCCCCTTTAAATATAGTATTGGTGGCAAATGATTCCGAACAAAATCTTCCATCATTCCCATCCCCTTACCATGTATTCGGTGTTCAAATGTTCAATTTGTCGATGCATTTGTATCCCGTATCGCATGAAATCACGAAGACGAAACAAAGAAGCAAATTCAATAAAACGATTATTTAGCTACGAATGTCGTAATCGCAAACTCCCAGTAGTACAGCAATAAACAGCATTGCTTCTAAGAAAACATATATTTTTTATACGGTTAAGTTTCTTTACCCAAAATTAAATAATTTACTGACCAGTTGGTCAAATGTTGAGTGGCATACTAGTTTGAAGCAGGTTGGTTACACATTACATCGAATAAACAACTCAAGCGTGCGGAAATCTCTTTTTTCTTTCAAGTCAATACACATTTCTTGCAAACGGATTACTTTTTTGGGAAGCTCAGCGGTAACAGTTTAAATAATTTATACCTCCGCAGGGAATCGGTGAGTTTTTCGGGTGAGATGTAATTTGGAAGCTTTAACCGGCCTGAATTATTGATATTCTTCAAGTGATATGGGTTCAACAGCTACCGATGTCTTCTACTGAGACCAGAGCGATGTGTCTTTTACGTTTGGACCAACGGAGATATAACACGAACAAAGCACATGGCCTTTTTTGTTGAAATATTTACCTGAAGATAATTCACGCTTTAACTTATGTATCAGCTAAACAGAATGTCAATGCAATCCAATGACTCTTCATGTGTACTGGTGATATATGCCCTAATGGACATCAGGAAGCCGATCTGTTGTGGTGTCCTCTTTTCTGTCCTGTTAATCTCATGCGGTGTCCTGTGATTCGTGTGTCGTTAAGGGCAGTCTCTTTGGCCTATTGGGCTGGCACGTCGTCATATGAGATAAATAACATAAATTATGGCGTAACCCGCTTTTCTATGAAATCCATTCCCGTCACTCGTAAGCACTCTGAAACTGCTTCTTTTAGCTTTCAACAGTCTGAGTTATTCACAAAAGGTGGTGTTAAACGACTATATAGAAAAGCTTACAAAACTCTATTTGGACTTCGGGACTTCTGCAAGAATCAAGGCATAGAAGGCAACTGATGCTATCAAATTATGCAGCAGTGGTCATTTTATGTGAATACCACGTGGCCACTAACAGTGGAGACAATATATATCTATACCGATACTTCGTTAAAAATTCAAGTGCTTCAAAAAATATATTGTCGAAGAGCCTGTAATTCCAGCGATGCTTTTTGTACAAATGTTTGTTCGGTTAAATTCGTTCCATGTGGCTATGATCCACAAACTCCTTTGCAGTCTTCAGTTATTCGGTTTGCGGGTACGTAAACCTACGTTGTTAAAAAAAGTGAAAGCTGTGTAGTTTATCTCAGAAACGTTGACATTGATCATTGATTTATTCACCAGTCAGTATGAGTTATGCCCTAGCCTCATGTTGCACAAAAAGCTGAGTAAATTATAACAGCTTCCATAAAGCTCTGCGCTATATCAGCAAAAACTCCATTTTTATCGGCATTTTACTTGTTTATCATACAATGGGGACAGGTTTCAACAAAAGCTTTATTACCAAAAGCTGAGTAATGTATTATTTACAAAATGCCTGACACCTATATTTTTTGTTTCAATTTACATCGAATTTAATAAAGCAATTCCACTGTTGAGTTTCGTCATAAAAAATGACACTAGTTTCGTCATAAAAATGACACTAGTTTCGTCAAATATCCTTCTTTTATGCGTCAACACTATTTGTCTTGGTTAAACGCAGTACAACTAATTGCTTTCCAAGTATTATGCATTTAACAGTAAACAAAATTGAAATACGTTACATAAATAACACTTTAACAATAATGCGTAATTTCCAGCATTATAATATGATAAAGTGCGGTTTGTGTGGCCGGCATTTACTGCTGGCGAGTCGGTGCCTAACTCTGGCGGTCGTGGGTTCGATTCCCACAAGGGTCTCAGTCTTCAAAATTTACTGAACTAGATTCTGTTCAGTATCAGAGAGTGTTATAAAAAAAAGTCCATATCTATTTAATGCTTTGTGAGAAAAAATTTCTGAGCTATTATCGTTAAAACGTTTTCTTGGTCAATTATATTCTTAAAAATACGATGTCCACTGTTCTACTAAGACTTCAGCAATTTCAGGGTTACGCTTTGTAAACAGTGCGACATTTTAATGTATATTCTGGCATCTTTCTGACATCCTACAATTGAGAACTAAGTCAGAGTATAGGAAATAAAAACGTCAGGTGTTTTATGGTCAAGACTATTTGGATTGACGAACCGATAATGCAGTAGCAGTTCTAAGCCATACAGTCTTGTATTTGAAATATTTGCCTGCTTAACAACTCCTTGACCCTTATTTTGTGTTAAGTGATATATTAAGTCAATGTTAAAATTTGTTTATCGTTGGCTTTTTCGCAAAAGAGTAAACGTACTGACAATGAAGAGCATGTGTGAATCTAATTTTTAAGAATTGACGATTGAAGCTCCCATTGTAAAAGCAAATCCTGAAGTATTACAGAAAGAAAATTAGAGAAAGCACCTGTTTAAGCTTCAGTAAAACCGATATCTCCAAAAAGGTCCAATTTTACCATATTTACTCAACAATCTTCCGGCCCAGAAAATTCTGAACATAGATATATGTAGTATAGTCAGTGTCATGGATTTCCTAAATGCTGCTTCTAGTATCATCCCCCTAGTGAGCAATAAGGTCAATATTCGTGTTTTGTATCTTAAATCTCCATCACATTTAGTCTCATCGATCCCAGAGAGGAATTCACGTAAATAAATAATGATTACAGACGCTCTCGAAGGTACATGATAACGGTAGAAATAATTGATACTTCCACAAGGGATGGATATTTTTCAGGCCAATTGAAATTCAGGAAGGTTGATCCCGCCTGAATTGTTTAGATCTCTTTAAGTAATATAGATACATGTAGATTCAACGGCTACCGCGAGGTCTTCCAAGAGGGCCAACAGTTTTGTATCATTGTTATGTTGTGGTTTATTGATAAGCTTTTGGTCGTATGCTCGTGGGGTTACACAAACTCCTCGCAAGATTTTTGCCGGAATACACAAGTTTCTCATTGTAGAAAAAAAAAATTCAGGAATATGGAAGTTTAAGATTCTTTTATAACATGCAAAATTCTGATTCTAGAACGGTGGAAAGCTTCTCAAATGTACAAACTTCTGATTGACGAATCGACAGATGTTCCATGGCTGGACAGTGTTTCAGGTGAGGCTTAGACATCGAATTGTATAAGATCGGATACATACACACAAGAGGGTAGACAACAATTGACCTTCACATAGGGACTGTCTACCTAAGGGATGTTACATATCGTAGCACCTGTGAAATCTCTCAAAGGTTTCCTGACTTCAAAGTTTCACACCGATACATTATAATCACCCTAAGCAACAGCTGTTGTTTCAAAGCGAGCAAGATCTGGTCTGAAAGGTTCCAAGGCTTTTCGTCATAAAATAACCGTCAAAACCGTCTCTTTATTTATGATTCATTGCATGAGAAAACTTTCCATTAGAATCACACTTAACCAAAACAATTTATAAACGCGTCTAAGCGATCGGTTATTGACTAGAAAGATCACAGACAGATTCTCCAAAACTCCGTTAGCCTAACGACCCGTTAGATGAAGTTGGGTCACAAAGAAATAGACGTAAAATAATAAAAAAGACCCATCGTTACCCAACGTTATCTAGCACAGAATAGGAAAAGATATTATGGCTGACAATTTCTGATATATTTTCCGTTTTTTTTTGTCTAGCTGCTAAGACCGTTTTCAAGCAACTGGACCGAAACGTTGAGCAGGAAATATGCCGGAAGTTGTGAACGGTAAATCTTAAATTATTCTAAGAGTTTCGACTTGTATATGTATTTCTAAAAGATAAGTTATCAAACATACTATTAACTTAATAAAGTTTCGAACAACAGAGCACTGGTCATCAGACCTCTAGACGCTACCGAATATTTTATTTAAATCAAACTGTTTTTCACTTGTATTATCCCTGGTGCTGTTGTGTTGGAACGGCTTTTGAATCAAAGGTCCTCATTTAGAACCCCGGAGGCGCGATGTCGTTTTCCCCAACTTACATTAAGGTAGAGCCGTTAAGTTATGTATGTACACTTCTATTTTTTTTAGAAGTACCGACTATATAAACTGTTCCTAATTAATAAAAACAAATAAAATATTAATCCAGACTCCAGAAATTTCCCGAAAGAATCATTTCGCTAACTCCTATCCAGGGATAGCTAGAGCACTATCAAATGAATGAATTTAGCAAGTAAAATATTCCCTAGGCAGCAATTGAGAAATATTTTCAAAGAATCAAATCACTATATATATGCTCTACTTAACATAACCCGGCAATGTAAATATGTATTTGATTGTCTCTTATTACTGCTTGTTCATAAGGAATAAGATCCCTATTACAACTTCCATTTTGTTAGGGTAAAATAAAACGCGTATTTTTCTGTTTATTTTCTGTCCTCTTGCCAATGGATTTTTGGTTGATTTTCTGGTATTGATATGGAGTATTTGAGTGGAGGTTTGTGGTCAGTGTGATATGAAAGCCTAAATAGGTCCCCTGTGATGTATGGAGACAATTAAGCGAGGTGTGATTCGGCTGTTGTTTACATTCTGAAGCAGGGCCGTGAGACCCCTGTCATATTAAAATGGGGCTATTTAAAAATTTCGATCATCATAACCTGTCAAGCTTTTGAACGTGTGAGACCCCTATCATATTCAAAGGCGGCTATTTGAAAATTTCAATCATCATAACCTGTCAAGCTTTTGATCGCGTACTCGACTAGGATTAATTAAGGTATGTGATAGGGGTTTTCGCCCAGCGAAAGTTTGAGAAGGAGCTACGAAACCAAACGTTAACGTCCATAACGGCTTATGTAAAATTAATGGCGGTCTTTAGCCATATACTTTATTGTTAAATAATTCAATTTAGTCTTGTAAGTTATATTAGGCAATGCCCTGAATATCTAACTGAAGTGCTTCTTTTAGGATCATGCGATTTAGATTTTGAAGGAAACACTTGTTTGTTTAAATTCGTACATAGTTACATACACAATACTGGACG
>JAVFBZ010108272.1:0-17594 GCA_032466195.1 Katharina tunicata | reverse complement strand
TCACCCAGGCTGGCACACCGTCACCCAGGCTGGCACACCGTCACATGAATGAAATAATACATATATTGTACACGCTAAAACCCCAGTCGATCAATCAACAAAATCATGCTGAATTTATTTGTCATGACACAATAAATCTGAAACAATAACTCGCTTAAAGTCATGGTTATTCTTTTTGACTAAGCCACTCATGCTTTCTAAAAACGTGTACCAGATAACTTCTTTTTACTTTAGGTTGTGACTGCTGTCACACTAAAAGGCAAATGTGCAAATTACTGAACAAATTTTGCAAAGTTTACCCGGTTTCATCTATTTTGCCAACTAGATGCAGGCGATACAAAGTCAGCATAAGAGAAAAATATTAGAATTTCACTTATAATTTGAGCATAATGGGGACGACAAGACATGAGAATGTCAGATGAACAGTTCTGTACACTATATACATGTCCCTGTATACTACCCCAAATCCTCAACAAATTCGACCTAAATGGCAAATGTTTTAAGCAATTTCATGAATTTATAAATGTGAATTTGGAACTAGAACTTAAATTTTTTTTTAGTTTCAAGTCTGAACTTCATTGAAAATTTGATAATTATGTTTCTACACTTCTGATGATTTTCATTTATTTTTTTACGTGGTACAGGGATCGAATTTGTTGACTATTTAGGGTAACTATACTTTACAGAAATTTGATGGCCTGAATTACCCTGTTTGTTTATTTATTTCTTTATTTATTACAAATCTCTGACTTACGGACAGATGTCCAGCAAAGGGGAGGATACCAACAACAACAAAAATACATGAAATATAACAACATGAGACAATCACTGATCCACAGTTTGAATAAATACTAAAAAAAGGACTAGAAAAAGTTGTGTAGAAATTTTTCTTAACAGTATCTCACAGATGGTATTAGCTGATGATAATTTCTCGACCATTGTGGCTGCTGTTGAGGAGGGAAGAGCTATCTATAATAATATGAAGCAGTTCATCCGGTATCTCATCTCCTCCAACATTGGAGAGGTCGTCTGGTAAATATTTCTGAACATTTCTCTCAAGGTCCAATTGCCACTGTGTTTTTGTATTAAATTTTTGTGTTGCCTTAAAAACTTAGTATCACTGTTTCCATGTCTGTAACATCTGTAGGATATAATGGCAATACTTCAAATCAAAAGTGTATTAACCCCAAGTATGAAACAAGTCATTGACATGACGTGTTGAAGCTCTCACTATAATGGATTGATGAATAAGCGCCCTCTAGTGAAAAATAGTGGTCGCTCAGATGACTTGAATTGGATGTGGACTTGTGGGTAATTCGTCATACACAAAGTAAAGATGCAATCTACTTGCCGTTTTCTAGTTGGGTTTTACCCATGATTTGTCAGTTGATTGGAGGAATAAGAAACTGCGCCAAACGAACAAAAAATAGATGCTGCACAGTCTACAAATTAAAAAATGGCACATAAAAGCGCTCAGAGTAACCACATTGTCATTGATGTGTGTCAATGGCCCTTTTCATACTTGGGGTTAATAGATATCTGTTCACACTTGATTCTATGATGTGTCAATGTCACATTTGTCTTTTGTTATTTGCAGTATTTTCTTGACGGCTGCTCTCGGCATCCCTGAAGCTCTGATCCCTGTACAACTGTTATGGGTGAATCTTGTGACAGACGGTTTCCCTGCCACAGCCCTCGGTTTCAACCCCCCTGATCTGGACATCATGAAGAGGCCCCCAAGAAACCCCAAAGAGGGCCTTATTTCCGGATGGTTGTTTTTCAGATACATGGCCATTGGCAGTACGTCTATTTATTATATACTGCTAATTTTTAGAAATATTTACAAGTTTAGGCCTCCCAGTTTTTCACCGTACACGGGAAACGCAAAGCAGTCATCTAAGTGACATGCCCTTGAGAACGACTTTAATCACCATTCAATCAATCAATCAATCATACATGTTTAGACAGTTAATATATTTGTCAAGAGTAATCACACTGGCACAGGGATATCGACTAATTAAAGTCGATAAATTGTCATGTTCTAGATCAATTCTCAGAGACAAGTTTCTAGATAGATCTGAATGCAAGACCAGGCTTTCGTGCCAGTTTTTTTCATAAATTTTAGACTCATTACACTGCTGTTAAAAACGAATTAAAATTGTTCTTTCACAAGGAATAGTTACTGGTAGCTTTCTCTGCCAATTTTGTTTGAGCCTCTCCTGGCGTCAAAGATGGTTCATTGATCAGGCCTTCATGGGAGCAAAGAAACATACCGCACGCTGTTCTTAAAAAGGTAGCTAAACTTGACAATTTCAGACATGACCTTGACCTGATTTCTGATTTATGTTTGTAGTTTATGTTGGTTGTGCGACCGTTGGTGCTGCTGCTTGGTGGTTCATGATCTATGAGCATGGACCCAAGCTCAACTATTACCAGTTGGTGAGTTAACACAGAAATTCATCCAAACAAACTTTTCCGAACTGAATTTTAAATAAAGTTAAATGTCTATTGCCCTCTGGCAGCCTATATTCATGCCGTCGTACTTAGCACTAGAGTAACATTGTCTTTCTAACAGTATAAACATTAAAGTGACTACACAGTTTGGTTGTATTAAGAGTTGCTGACTACTGTTGGAATACAGCACTGTCTTATAAGTGAAATACCCTTGAGCACGACGTTAAACATCAAACAATCAATCAATAAATGTCTTGGTTTTCATAGAGCATATTCAATGTGCATAAGGAATCCAGGAACATTACGGTTTGAACAGAGTACTGACACTTAGTATTTTCTGGTTTTGTAATTTTTGCAGTTAACTGTTTAAATATTCTTCTTTGAAATAATTAAGCACATCTTTAACACCAAGTTCTAAGTCTTAAAAAGTCATGCATTTGTAAATTTCAGTCAAATCGGCACTTTTGTTATTTGGACTTTTGCGAATCTTTTGATTCTGGTTTTTTCTACGACGTCATGATGTCAAAGGTTGATAACAATGTTATCTTGTCTGTTCATTGAGTTCATTGTCCATAGTACAATCCTACTTGTTTCATCTTTTACAAATTACATAAGTAATGTACCATAAAGCTTAATCATAGGATCAAGTGTCTTAAGGTTGACCGTACAACAAATATTTAAATGCTGAATTTCTTTACACAGACCCATCATATGCAATGTCCAGCTGAACCGCGGATGTTTAAAGACGTAGATTGTGGTATATTTAGCAATCCTCACCCTATGACCATGGCATTGTCTGTTCTCGTCACAATAGAAATGCTTAATGCTCTCAACAGGTAATTAATTCCCCATGAGGACAGAGAGCACTGGACCTGCTGGTATTGTCTCTCTCTCATAAATTTTCGACACTATGAAAGTATGTATTATTCGACAACAGCAGGGCAGGTGCTTTCTCTCTTTTTCTGTTTCTCACATGTTTTTAACATACCTTGGCTCACTGCCTTCCCACAGACCCATCAAGCACAGTGTCTAGCCCAAGATGAAATGTTTGCCGGGGTGGATTGTGCCATCTTTGGGGCGCCGGAGCCCATGACAATGGCCCTGTCCGTGCTGGTCGTCATAGAGATGCTGAATGCCCTGAACAGGTAAGGGGGTGGTCGTGTGCAGGAACAAGGTTGTTGAGCATGTCTGTCGTGTTCAGTCTCGCCAACCTTAATCGTCAGCGTCTATCTAAGGGGGATTTGGTTTTCAACATGATCAAAACTCGGCTCTGGCAAAACCTCCAAACGAAAAACCTCCTAGTAGAGCTTTCTAATGCATGGATTGTCATGATCGTAAATCAGTCCAAAAGATATTGTACCACATGAGGGGGTGCACACTGGACTTATTAGCTGCCGTTCAGACAAAATTCCCTGTTCTTGAAAATACAATGTGTACAAAATCAGATTTCGAATTGCAAATTTAAGAGCCGTGATTGGCAAACTTGTCCAGCCAAAACCCCCTTTAGTTGTACGCGGTTGTTTGGACTGATAACGACTTGTCAACACCAGAGATTCCTGCATGCCATGCCTTCCCAGCATCCTTCAGGGCATTCACCATCAGCCCTGATTAGCGCCACGATTTGAATCCAGCAAGGCGCTTAACATCTTGTAAACATATGCTGTGCTTAGTGAGTTTGATGGTTTTGTGTTTTATGTTTACATGTTAACATTTGAAATTGTTTTGTTTTGTTGCAAAATAAATTATATAAATAATTATTGCTGTGCTACTAACCGTTTGATTTTATTCATTGTTCTCATCTTTTAAACTTGTTAAAATCAAAAGTTTTTATAAGAAAAACATAACCCTATCATATTGTCTGTCATACTATGGGACAGCTCAGGAATGTGACCCAAAGTGATTGTAACTTGAAAATAATAAAATATGAATGAGTTTATTCTCATGTATTTGAGCTGACTTTAAGTTGAGAGAATCGTTTATATGTTCTTGCAAAATTTATGTGATTGTGATTTTTATATTGATACATATTTTTCTAACATTGCACTTGACAGTTTTGATTGTTCTTTAAAAGACTTTTGTTCACAATTGTTTTTGTGTTTTTTGCCAAATTTATATATAATTGTGAACTTTACATTGATATATATTTTCTCAAATTGTTATATTGTGAGGGTAATTGTTTTGAACTCCCATTTAAAGTGACTTCACATTGTTTCCTAGTGTTGGCCTTGACAGCAAATTCCACCCAATGGACTGGTTCAAAATCCTCAATGAAAAACAAACATGTATTTAAAGGTTCTTCTGAATCAGGGGATATGTTCCAGGCTTCTTCTCATACTGTCATACTTAGCACTGCAGGAACATTATCTTTCCAACAGAGCGAGAGATATCATTTCGTTGTCAGTCAATGCATAGTGTTAAAACACAGTCGCCATATAAGTGAATGCCCTTGTGCACGGCTTTAAACACCAATCAATCACTTCAAAGGGGTTTCCTTCGCCAGATTTCAGGTTGTATACTTTGTTGTTTATAAAAAAGAGTTCCCAGTGCCGTTGTTCTATTGTTCTATGACGATGCAAGGTGCACAACAATGTATATCTGTACTGACCACACAAAAATGTAAACAAAAGTTAAAAACGTTAGTGTAGTGGGAGAAAAAAATCATCCAGCTAGAGTCTGTGTGATGCAATGAATATTAATCTCATCTGATATTTTTCCCTTTTTTTTCTCGCTGGAGGTTGGTGATTTTTAAAATATATTCATTGTAGCAAACAGGTTCAAGTAGGATAACGTCTAATACAAACCTAATTGTGGCTCTGTCTGTTTTGTGAAGCCCCGTGGGATCAAGGCTGCCAAGGAAATTACTGCATATGTATTTAACCAGTGTGAATGTATTTATTTCCAAAACACTAAAGTGATCCTCTTTTTATCAATTTGGATTTATTTGTATTCAGAAGCATAATTGAAATCAAAAGAGAAGATAAAATCTCAGGGGGTGAAAAGGTTGAAGAATTAGGGTATTTACTTATCAGATTTAATAAAGTAGACTGACTGACAGCCCGCTGTTGCTGAAACGTCAGAGTGCGAAAAGGTGTCAGAAATACGATAATTCTCAATTTCAGTTTGAATGATATCCAGGTAAGCTGTCAAAGGAATATAAAGGTTTGTTTCTGGTCTGTATTTTTGTTCAGAAGAAGTGATCCAAATAACATTTCTCTTCATTTCAGTTTGAGTGAGAACCAGTCATTGATGGTGATGCCGCCGTGGAGTAATTGGTGGTTACTGGGCTCCATTGCTCTCTCCATGACTTTCCATTTTATCATCCTCTATGTGGATGTCATGGCAGTAAGTAATCTAATTCATTTATAAGGAGCGGTTGACTGGGTTGTGGGCCCTGGTGTTCTTAGAGCAGCACTAGGCCGATTTGTTGTGGTATCCTGTTTTAGTCCTGTAAATGTATTGTAGCGTCTTCTATGTTGCCAGGTGGCCTAGTCGTGGCTTAGTCGTTGAGCCTTGGACTGCTCAACTGCTTCAATGTACCCGGAATAAGTTTGATTCCCCCTGTGGACTTTGGGTATATAAGGAAAGTTTTCCTGGTGGTTTTGCTGGGTTTATTCATGGTATTCCACCATAAACCGCCAATCAATTAAGTGAAATACCCTTAAGTAAGACGTAACACCAATCAAACAACTAAATAAATCTGTTGCCAGCGTAGTTTTTCTTGGTTTGCTTCACCGTTTGGGCTGGCACGCTGTCATATCAGTAAAATAACCTTAAGTTCAATGTAAAACCCCAATCAAACGAATCTTTTTTTCTGCCGTCGCTTATGCCGAATTCCTTCATCCACTGGGCTAGCAGGCCGTCATATAAGTGAAATACCCTTGAGTATGATGCAACCCCAATCAAATAAATAAATCTGTTGCCAGCATCGTTTTTCTTGGTTTCATTCACCGATTGGCCTTGGACGCTGTCATATAGTTGAAATAACCTTAAGTACAAATTTTGACGCTGAGGTTAGTGTGGTCTCCTTCACCCATTGGGCTAGCTGGCCGATTATAAGTGAAATAACTGTAAGGTTCAGTGCCCAATCAATCCTAAGTTAAGCCGTCAGGATCTTCGTCTCAATAATAATTTAGGACCTACCTCATGATTAATAATATTTTTGTGACATGCAAATTCCCATTTCTATTTGATTAGAAACAAGGGCCAATGACAATATATTGTTTCTTTAACAGTGAGCGTAAACAAAACTTATGCTGTTAAGCTCAAAATCTTTCCATGAGACTTGAAAATTGGTTCAGAAACGGGATGTTTTTTGATGTCCTTCAAAAGTTTGTCAATGATGAGATCTCTGTTTTTCAAAACTTTTGTTAGCAGTAGAATAATTTTGAAGTCTTAAAAAATAGTGTTAGAAGTAGGAAATTTTTTTCACTTCTTTGAAATCGGTGTCAGAAGTGGAATTATTTTAATGCCCTTCAACATTTATGTCTAGACTATTAAGAAATGAGACAATTTAAGAGATTTCATAACCTTTATTTCTTGCTCCTTGCAGGCAATTTTCCAGATCACTCCACTGAACGTAACTGAATGGATGGCTGTACTCAAGATCTCAATACCAGTGATCATTTTAGACGAAACGCTGAAGTTTGTTGCACGCAAATACACTGACGGTAAATCGCCAATTTTAACAGTATCAGGACTTGTGTTTGTGTGGGTAGTGTATAGTGGGTGGCTATATTCCACCATGCTGTCTTAGTGTTTTTTTCATCCCTGCTCCCTACTGTATGCAGCCCGGGTCTGGCTGACTGCCCCACCTTCCCTGTCCCTGCTGTAAACTGTCATACTTAATTTGGAGACAGTTTCTCAGCAACCCCATTATCTACATGATGCTGATGGCATTTCTGTTAAAATAAGCCAGATTGAAAATGAACTCTCTTGTCTGGTTCTTATATTGTGTCAACAATAGAGCTTATGGGGAACTACATAAGTGTGAGTTGATAATGTGGGGAGTGATCCAGGATATGCTCCAACTTGTGGGGAACACATACTAATGTGATTTGGTGGTGTAAGAAAGAAATCAACTACCACTTGACGTATAAAAGGGTTCAGTGATATATATAATTATATAAATAAAATATATACGTATGTATTTAAGAAAATTTGGTGATGAAGTGTAGATATTTTCTCCCAATTCTAAGCTAATCGGTTTAATAGTTCTATGCGAGATTGAAAAGTCTGATTTCAAATGTATTGCTGATCTGTTCTAACCTCACTCGATTTGTTTCCATACCTTGGCTCAGGTCATCTAACTTAACTTTGTGAATATGTTGTCCTTCACTGTGTACACTGTGTGTTTGTTTATACCATTACCTTTTTCCATGTTTTCCCTTTTTAACATCCACAAGCACATCCAAGCAGGTCTATTTAATTTGGCCTCCATTAAGGATAGATTCTCGGAATTTAAGTATCTAGCCTAAAACTTTATTTTACAGAAATATGTTTTCACTCAACCCTCATTTTTCTTCCAACCATTTTTATACAAAGTTTGGCATCATATTTGAATGGCCGCATAACTTTTCTTATTTTGTTTTTTTCCAACTCAGCAGTTGTAGGTTTTGTTTTTTTGTTCTCCTTTTCCCATTTCAATGTATGTTGCAAGTGTTTTTTGCAATTTTTTCACAGCATTTTTTATGCTTGAACTATCTAAGTATAGTTTTGGTTTAGCTGGTGTTGTCCCCTACCCTCTTGTATTGAGTCAGTTGCTTTTTTTTCTCTCTCATTTACTTTTCCCTTTTTTTACAAGTACTTTTGAAACAACACTATGCGTAGTCATTTCCTGTTGATTGTCATTCTTCAAAAAAAAAATTCATAAAACAGACTGAAAAGGACATGTATGTCATCCCTTTTAGTTCTGACAAAAATATGTATTTGTTGAATATTGTATTTGAATTGTTTATAAATCAATTTGTATATTAGACACAGAGGCAAAATAAGCTCAAAAAAACAATTTTGGGTGGTAGATTTTGTATAAAAAAGTAAACGGTATCCAAATGCCATGGAATTTAATTTAAAAGAATGTTTTCTAAATTAAAAGATATACTCTTGAAAAATACACCTAGTGCTCAATTTCTTTTTCTACTAGGGAACAGTAGTTTAGAGGCTAGCTAATTGTAGTGCAATTTTTGTTCCTTTTACAAACTAAACTTTAAAAGTCACTTGAAATGAGGCACCTTAAATTATTTTGTTTCATTGTAGCTGTCAACTATTTAAAATTTTAATTTATCTAGTTTTTAATATAAACCAGGATTAACCATTAAATATGTGTGAAGCTATAGTTTTGAAACTTAAAATAATAGATGTCTAACACAGTCTGTGTTTGAAAATGTAGACATTTAACTCTGGCTGTAGCTTTTAATGGCATTAAGTTTCTTAATCGTAGAAAACTTACATGATTTTGGTGTTATTGAATGGTCTGTAATTAACTGTTTGGTTGAATGGTTTTGAGCCTGTGTTCTGAATGGTTTGGTAAAAGTTACCAAATTGATGTACGGCAACCACAAAACTCTGCCTGGAAACGCTTGTATAGATAGGGTACATTACTCACGTAGTGAAAATGCGTAAACCAACACATCACAGGACCGAGAGAAGTTGTCGGTTCAAACAAGACCACGTAACAGTGTCAGTTTAGACAAGATGTCGGTTAATTTCTGGGTCAGTTTACCTGGGTTTCGCTGTATAATTTAGTCTGATGTAAATTATCATTGTCAAGAGTGGCATTGGGATTAATTTCACTTCTTGTACTGACACAGCATGATTAGAGTAGAGCAACTATGAGTATGGCATTAAACTCCCATCGTGCGATTTTCAAAAACTCCTTGAGAATATGGCTTGGGTGGTTGGCCAAGAGCCTCCTGTGCCCTGGTGCAAAGAACTAGGTGTCATCAGGAAGCTGATTTGTTGTGGTGTCTTGTCAGTGCTGTTTAGGGATAGTTCCCTTCACCCATTTTCTGGCACACATTCATATAAGTGAGATAACTTTGAGTACAGCGAGAGAAAAAAAACAATCAAAAACTCAAGCTTGATGATTAGCCAATTCTGTGGACACAACTTCACAACTTTGGTTTGGCATTTTTTTGGTACATCAGATGTTTTTAAGCAGAGTTTTGTGGTTATTGTATATTATTTGTTCATTAGAGTTATTATTTCCTGTTAGATCTTCAATGTCTTTGTTTCATTCCTCATGAATTCAGGCCATGTTATTTACTGGAGCCCAATGTACATGCATGTGTTTTATTGCTTCTTAAATGCTGTCATAATTTGTAAGTAACAGAGAAGCTAAGTAATGTCTTATGTATTATGGAATCATTTTTATTAAATTTAAGAACTGACGCATGTGGTGTTTGTTGGTTTGATTTGCTGTGCGTTACAAAATAGCATTACTGTTTTGAGATTACTAACATACCTTCAGCCACAACACCTATCAGAAAATCTCAGTTTTACCAGTTAGAACCCCTCTGGAAATCGGGTGAGTTTCCAGTACAGAACTTCACTGTTGAATGATCACTGACCTCCACCAGAATTTAGTCGGTAATTTTATGGACAGCGTTCCCGGGCCTTTCTGCTACTTTCATTACACAAAATATTCATGTATATCACTCCTCTAATTGATAATGCTCTCTGACTGCATATCCTCCCTCGGCAGTTTAGATAATAGCAGAAGCAATATACACCGAACATGGTATTTCGATGTCAACCAATCAGAAACCCCCTGCTTTTATCTAGTAAAACAATTTTAAACAATTAGCAATACCAAAAACTTAAGAAGTGATGTAAACAAAAATGAAGTCTAACACATCAACAATTATGACCTTTTTTATTAACTCTGAGATTTGGGCAATGTGCAATAGGAGGAGGGAATTTGAGAAATGCTGGTGAGATCAGGTCCACCTCCGGATCTTCTGGTGGAATTGGCTGAAAGCCTTTCGCAGATGCGCCTTTCTGAACATTTCTAGTTTATCCAGATAAATGCAAATGTCTAGGATACTTAGCCAGATGCGTTTTTGATCTGAAATTACTGAACAGACGGCCCGTGACAAAACTGTTGCACAACGCATGCTTAGCTTAACAATGATCGAAACACTCACGATGGTATCCGCCATTCTGTTTGCCTTTCAAACAGCGTTTGTCTTTTCTACAAATTATTTACCAACATTTTACGAAATACACTTAATGTAATCTCTTGTCATCTTGAGAGTTTCATTCATGTTAAGCTTTGTAGACTTTCTGGAATGGATCCCGGATGTGCATCAGCTCCAATCGCAACGATTCTTCGTGCTGTATGTATTTGACTGAATCCTGCCACTGAATGTGGCGTACAATCCTGAATCCTTGTAGCAACATTACACAGCCGTTACATTAAGAACTTTCTCAAAATGTTCTGTAGAAACCCAAAATTAGCGCCATTGTGTATTTGATAAAAAAAAATTAGATTAATTCAACACGGCTTAAAAAAATAGTAGGATCTTAGAGCACAAAACATGGCGCTCTCTCGGTCAAAGGGCATCAGGAGGCCGTTTTGTTGTGGTGTTCTTTTTTTTGTCCTGTAAATGTATCCTAGGGTTTTCTGTGTTGCCAGCGTCGTTTAGGGTGGTTTCTTCCACCGATTGGGCTGGCATACCGTATGTCATTCGAGTGAACTAACATTAAGTAAGACTTAAAAAGCCAATCCGACAAACACAAACCTTCGTGCGAAAAAAATTGATCGTAAATAACTTCACCTTATGGAAGTTTAACCCGGAGCAAAGTCATTTACGATCAAAACGTTTCGCACGAAGTTTGAAAGACCACCGTGCTAATACATGAAATGTAAGTGTTTTACGGTCTATTTGCCGCAGCAGAACAAATTGCGCTTTCCAAAAATTAACTGAGTTAAAGAGGCCAGCACGAAACGGATGGCAAACAAGTTATTGGTAAAAATTAGCGAGAAGTGCGTGGTTTTCTGTTCGCGGCCATCGGGCTTTACTGTAGCCAGTTAGATGTAATTGTTGGATGTTCTTTATTTCAGTTATTTTGAGATCTGCCGAGTGACTGAAAACGATCCCAATCGCCTTATTTTGAGTAAAATTATTCGTTTTACAAAGTAGAGTCACGCTACATATTCACTTGTGTCTGTCCGGGAATGTTACAATTGAGATCACTAAATGTTATATCGCTAATATGCATGATGTTTTTGATTGAATGGATTCGTGAACATTGTGTTAATGTGTGTGCAATTTTGTTATTATTATTTTTTTTACAAATTTTACAGAGTCTAAACGATACAGGGATGGTAAGACATTATTCATATTCATTTAATATCTCTCTCTCTCCTTCTCACACCCACGTCTCATTTATCTCACATATCGGTGGTTAGGTGTTGGTTTTCATGTCGTTTCATATATCCATTTTTCTATCTTCCTACATGTTCGTCAGCACATGTCTAGCCATCTTTACTTACCAAGAGTTGTATTCCGAAATACTGTACATTATAATGTTGTTTTGTAGAGTAGCTCGGAATAGAACTCTTGTTTAGCGAAGATGAGGTCTCGCTGGTAGAGACAAAAGACCTCTTACCACACATGCTAAAATTCAGATTCGTTACAGCCACAAACCTCTAAAGCGTCCCCTGCCTGATTCGTTGCCAACGTAAGGCTTCTGTCCGATTCGCTGTAACCAACCACATCCTTGTCACGAGCCCCCATCATGATTTGTTACCAACACAACCGTATCGGCACTCAAGAGTCCGTTCCGATTAACGACAACACAAATCTGGCAACAAACAAATCCCAATCCGATTTTTGTCCACAAACACAAACCCGTCTCTGCACAAGCCTTCACTCAATTTCATGTATTCCTTATCTGCCTTTTTCTTTGAAATTCCCGGCCTACCGTGGACAGGGTTAACAAACCCTCAAAACACTTTTTTTTTTAAATTTAACTGAAACCAGCCAAAAGAAATGGTGTCGAATAAAGCTTAAATAGAAGGTTAGTTTTCATCAACTAGTATGAAGACGCATGTTGACCACCTTTGACGTTTTCTTACAAGATCTTATTTTATAGGACATTTTAGATTTCCTACACGGCATTGTTTCCCCAACTTTTAGTCTCGCGTAAGACTGGCATAAGAAGCACGTTCGAGTATCGTTAATAGCATATTGCGAGTTTGACACTTGCCCGATTCACGTGGGTTAAGCAATTTAAGGCTGAAGTCTTACTGCAAAGCCACAGGGTCGACAAAGTAAGGAAAATCCCATTGTTCAACAAAAACATCAATGATTAGATTTTCTTCCGGATCTATTATACAACCCTGGCATTCGAGTGGGTTGAGTGACTTCTGAGAAATGACATTTTGAACAAAACAACATAAACATGATATGAACCCAAATCTTGTTACTCACCGGTTTTCAAGGTAAAATGTGAACGCGAATGGGGCGAGTGAATGCTAACTTCCAGAATCGAGGTGGGATCTTGTCGTTTATTTCTTAGAGCAAGGACGTCAACCTGTTTGAAATTTTTGTTTTTTGTTTTTTTATTCCGTAAACCCCATAATATATGAGAAACTTGTAGGCGTTACTATTTACACGGACACTTCTTCTTTCATCTCTTTATTCATTCTGTATTTGAACTTGTATATGTACAATCTCTGTTTGAAAGCTAAAACAAAACCATAAATGTTTTCTCAATAGATATTTTGGTGAACTGGGCTTTCTTTACATTATTCATTGGAACTATGATATATTTCATCCACTGAGTTTACTTTTATTGTTTACTTTATCTAAATTTATGTATTTGAATTTCAGTTTTCAGTTTAACACAACTGCCGCTTATGTTTATTAGATTAGGTCGCCAAATAGATGCATGCAGCTACTTGGTTAATACTAGAGTCCATACACAGTAAAATGGAACTTGTTTTAGAGGCGTTTAAAAGTTGAGACAGTAAACATAACACCTTACTTCATGGATTGAAACTTTTGGTTTATTATTGGCGCAACGTTTCGATGTCTTATCTGGCATCATGAGCTTGAGAACTTTGTCACAATAGACATTGAAACGTTGCACCGATAATAAACCAGAAGTTGTAATCCATGAAGCGATATATTATGAACACTGATAGGGCAGAAGTTAATGTTGGTTTAAAGTTAAGACACATAACTCTAACAAAAATATCAGACCCCAATATTTTGCGTCTATTAACCAAAGTTCTAAAACTAATACTGTGTATGTAGCCTAGTATCAACCCAGTTTTTATTCACTGACTATATTAATATGTTTGACTATTAGTTTTTAATAGTGTTTAACAGCTGTTATTAGTGTGCATATACAGTTAATAAATAACTAAGATGTGTACAAGTAGTGTAATAAAATGCGTTAAAATTTAAAAGATAAAAGTTGTAAATTTACATAACGCAAAAGTAAGTGAATTAAAATTGAGCATTTCCGAATTACAGGATTTATTTTTAATTTTCTTACAGTTACCGGTATGCCAAGCCTCGACATTTACAAGAAAACAAAATAAAGTGGAATGCGGTCTCGTGAAGTCCTCTATCAGCTAGGGCTAGTACTTAAATATCGGTTCTAAATGGTTTTCAATGACCCTTGATGATCTCCTTACATGTGGTTTCTATCGTCAATCCAACACTGTGAATATCAGAGGCGGGAGATCAACTGTCACGTGGGTTTGACGCCATATTGAATTCTATCGCGTGAAGTTTTATAAACACTATATTTAAGTTAGCACTGTCTCAATTGAGGCGATTAAGTGGTGTGCAGTGTATTACCCCTGGAGCGAGTGTTTCTATCTTCAGTCCTTCTATACAGAGGATGAAGTTTATCCAATTGGTCTCAAGTGGAGCTATTATTATACCGGGACTCCCAGATATACCCCGTATTGTCGATGCTTCTTGATACATTTAAAAATTTGTTATTCCTAATATATAAAAGAAAGAAAAAACAATAATTCATATGCACAAATGATTCCTCATTAGTAAGATTTTTTTATCTCGAGATAAACCTCCATCGTTTGTAAATGCGAGAGAAGGATGTGAAAAGTATAAACGAAATGAAGGAAGAAAAAAAAAAGAAAATGCAAAATTGACATTAAAATTCAACGACAGGTCCATCCGATGCTTTTTGTACCAAAAAAAATATAAAGTATAAATGTGAGAGTGATAGTGTTAAAAGAAATTGTTGACTAAATGGTTTCCTATAATAACGCCATTTTTTTTTTGCCCAGTGCATTCGGTTGTTCCTCACTTTCCATTGTTATGTATATTCTAGACGTGTTAAATAATGTAGAACACCCGGATGTAATATAACGTGAATACTGTCTGTGTCAATCTATGTATTAATACTGAAAGTTGGCTGTGCGGCATCCATTACTATATATATAGCAGTACCGTTTGTATTTATTAGTACAATGGCTGTAGACAAGGCATGTGGCAAGGAGGCTTGCTCTGTCCGCTACTATTAACCGAATATTTTTCATTTTTAGACACTCAGCTTTTACAAGTTTATTTTCTGTGACTTAAATTTTGTTTAATAATCTTCTATGGGTGAAGTTGGTGTAGATAAATTTGATTGGTCTTTGGTTTGTGGGTCACGCGATCCCAGCGGACAGTTATTTAACCGTCAAATATTTGAATTCTTTTTGTTTCTTTTCTGGTACCTTTGTACTGAGTTTATTTATCATCCACGACACACCTCCATTGGCATATGTACCTCAACCAACTTTATTTTACCGCGACTTGGAAGGGAAGAAGTTTTATTGATGATTATATTAAATATCTGAAACCCAATACGTAATTCTGCAGCACATGTTTAACACTTAGATGTTTTGGTTCTCATATTTAAAGAGAGCTTGAGTTTGATCATGTGTGTAAGCCTTATTTTAGCAACTTAGATTTATTCTGATGTGTAACCTGTAAGGTGCTTGTTTAATCTAACAGCGGACTTTTTTTGGTCACTTTTAAATTTCGGGGTGTTGAGTGTTTTAGAGTTCCATACTATTTAAACTGGCGTAGTGCTGAGTGCAACAACTACACAACAACCACCACATGTCTTTCTGAGTGGTGTCTTTTAATGCATTGCTCCCTCTAGAGTTTGATATACCCTCTTTTTGAAATACCAAAATTGTACAGATATTTCTATAGATATTAAAACAAACGTCCGTTTTTCTACCTAACTTGTGTTACAGTCTTAATTTGATGCGCTGCGAAAAAAATGCTTGCGAACCGTTTAACAATTTGTTTGGTTGATTTAAGTAAACGTTTCGTTAAAACTTTCATCTAACCTTCACAAAGTCATTACAGTTCGAGTCAAAGATTTCTGTGAGCAGAACAACGATTGCGCAAGTCTGAGTGAGATGATCTAGGAAGACTAGGATCTTTTTGAAAGCACCAAGACAAGCGCTGCATGTATAATAAACAACCCACCACTGTCACCAAGTCTACGATCACATTTTACAGTCAAACGCCATGTACACAATAATATCCTGTACCTGCTGTCCCCAAAATGAGTACCAGAGTCAAGGGTTCTGTTTCACATGGTTGTTTTCTCTTACTGACAGGTAACTCGTTGTATTTTTTGTTTTATCATTACCACCTGTATTGAACAAGATACTTTATTTTGTACTAACGCAGTTAGGTCAAACTCGCTTTGTTCAACAGTAACTTTTGTGCCGCTCCCATTTTGGACGCCAACAACACTAAACCAGCTTCCAGTACTTTGGTTTAACAGAGTGCCTAACACGAGGTGTGGATGTTGTCTTTTATCGTGGTACACTAATATAACACTGAAAGCGTGACGCCATTCCGGTTTCACACTGATAAAAGTTTGAGAGCTTGACGCCGGTCTGGTGTCACTCTTGTATACAACCGAAAGCGTGACACCTGTCAAGTGTCACATTGATACAACGTCATCCAGTCCGATCCTCACAAATGTTCTGTTTTTTTACAGGCTATTTATCGTGATAACGGCACAGGTTAAATGTGGATACAGGAAACAAGACCAGGCACTGGGCAAATTATTATCAGAAAGTATCGCTGCTTTCTGTCATTATACAGGAGGTAAATTTACGGCACCAGAAGTACGCTTATGCGAACCTGATAACGGACTTTTGTTATACTTGCCTTTGTGTATACGACATACTTGATGAAAATACAGTTGATTTCTCCACATTCTGGTGCACTAGTGTCCTTTACATCACTAAAAGATTTAGGTAAAATTATCCGGCTGAAATCATATGCAGACCAACGCTAGATAGGCATGGCCAAAATAAAGTGAAGACACAAACCATACGTTGGAACAGAGCGATCAGTGTGACGTATATTCATTACAATCAGTGGTACCGCTTGCAACGAAATAACTTTAACAAACCCATTCTAAAGTAGAGAATCAAATCATTCTCCCTACCGTCGAGTCTTTGACTCTAATTTATTGACTGTTCATTTTGTTGTTCACCTAGAAAGAGTTATCCCTCTTTGCTTTTTGTAGCGAGTAAGTTACATGTGTTTAGATCAAAGGAATTTGTATCAATTAGAGTAATAACCAGCTGATTACAACGCACGTTGTAGTTGTTCTTTAACTATAAAAAAATCAAGGAAGGAAACATACTTCCCAAGAAGCAGCCGATACTACATTCCCTGCCTGTTTAATGTCTCCTCCTTACGTAGCAGCAATAATATTTCCAATATTCCCAGCAGTTCTGCCACAATCGGCGGAAAAGCGATGAACAGGAGGTTTGGCAGATTTTTTACCACGACCATTTTGAATTGCTATGACAAATCTGCCAGAAGCCGCTGCGCTTGACCTAGTTTCCCAAATATGGAACTCGTCTTTTACGTCAGACTGTTATCAACCACTAAACGTATCGGTGGAGAATTAGATAAAAAAAATTCACCTTACCTTAAGTTACATGTCTTGGATAAAGTTCCACATCTAATAAGTATTAATATTTTCAATGAATTCGGTGAGCTAAAACATATGTTTTAAGGCCCTCGTTTTCGTCTTGCAATCGAAGATGATATGTTTGAAAATGACTCTGCGCACTGTGGATTATTGTGGTACGTCACGTGACCCGCAAAACTTTACTGCCATATCGCTCTCGC